>JAOVVB010250828.1:0-20393 GCA_028570985.1 Heterobranchus longifilis | reverse complement strand
CTTAAGCTTGTGTTAACCGCAGACCTTATTTCAGACGTCTAATGACTTTGAGACGAGTGAACCGGAAGTGTTAAAATGCTAACTCATTTCCACGTTTTAAAACTACAAACCGGGGTGCGCTGTTGCAGTTTTGTTGCAGATCGAACTGCAGTGATGCTGCAAGGAAGGCAGGCATGGTGACAGTCTAAACTGCATCCGACAATAACGTGACTGACAGGCAGAAATATGGCAACACAAACACACGGACACACTCTGCAAGCTGTCAGGTAGTTCTTACATCACCCACTGTAGTCTGGATCTGTCGCTCAACATGACGTCTGTGTAGTGGCGCTAAGGGCACGAGGGAAGTTTACAGACACAGGAACAAAGGTAAACACGAATCATGCCAAAGTCTACGCAAGTAACTGCTGTTGACAGGGAAAGGGAAAACACGTTGCTCACGTCCGGACGTGAGGGAGATAGAGAGTCTTGCACCATCAGCTGGTCAGTCAGAAAGCAGATTTTCCTGTTGGGCAGCATATGTCTCATATACAGTCGTATCTGCAGTTGACAGAAACTGGGAGAAGCTGCTTTGAGATTTCATTAGAGGAATACAACATTGTAACAGTGCTTCAGTCTACTTCCTGATCACAGTGCTAAAAAACAATCTGTTCACCATTTTTGCCTTAAAATCTTTTTCTCTTCAAATTACTGCCTTATCAGGTTCGGGAACACATTGGGAAATGCGAATCCCTGATTTTCTGATTATTTCACAGCCTCTCTGTGTAAACTGTGAATATTAAATCACTGTGCAGGCTGCATTCTGACAAGTGCAGACCAGCCATGTCAAAAACACACCCAGGAGAGAATGAAGGCTTGGAATCGCAGAGGCGGCGATGAATCAAAGCCTTTTCTCTCACCCAGCAAAAACTAATAGAAATCGAGCTGTCATTCAAACCCAGTGGGCAGATATCGACTTGTTAAACTGGCTACGCCTTTTCAGGATTCAAACTAGAGCTAAAACTAGAGTAATTTTTACTCAGCTAATTAAATGACAGAAAACAGAAAAGTAGCAAATTCTCACATTTGATAGCTGAAATGTAATTTTTGGCTTATAAATAGGGCTGGGCGATATGGCCAAAATACTCTATGTCGATACAGATAATTTCATATCTTGATAACGATATATATAACAACATGGCATGTTTTCTGGTATTTCAATAAATAAATAATCTGATGATAAAATGATATAACTACATGAAAACTCCCATTTGGTCCAGTTTGGCTGCTGCTATAGAAACAATATATGAATATGAATACCTTTATTGTCATTGCACAAGTATAATGAAACTGGATGGCTACTCTTGAAAGTACAGGGAACAGAGGGGAGCCATCCAATTTCGTTGTACTTGTGCAATGACAATAAAGGTATTCATATTCGTATATTGTTTCTATCGCAGCAGCCAAACTGCATTTGTTATATCGTTAGGATTTTTTTTTTTCATTAACCTTTATTTAACCAGGAATATTCACATTTACCCCTTTTCCACCAGGGCAAACCTGGTTCTAGTTCTGGGCTGGTGCCAGTGCCGGTTCACAGTTGGTTCAACTTGCGACCCTTCTAAGAACCGTTCTAAGACTTTCCACAGGCTGTAGAGCCACGCCATTGTGTCACTGTTTATAAAAATATAGAAATATGTATATAATAGAAAATAAAAGCTGTACCACTATAACCGACTGTAACCGAAGCTCCTTCCTTTTAAAAATAGCGGCTGTTGTTATAACCCCGCACCTAACCCCTGACGCTGGCGGTTGACATAAGCGGTTCTTGGTTCTAGACCAGCAAAGTGTTGGTGCCGCTCTGGAACCAGTTTTCCTGGCCGCGAGCTGGTTCCTTGACTGTCGAAAAGCAAAGAACTGGTTCTAGATTAGGCACCGGCACCAAACTGCCATGGTGGAAAAGGGGTAATTGAGATTCAGAATCTCTTTTATACACAGGAGTCCTGGCCAAGACAGCAGCATAAAACGTTTCACAAAGTTTCACATAAAAAAACAAATAATAGGCCTATACAATAAAATGGCAAATTACATCAACATGATTTAGTAGTAGTGTTCAGTAGCAGGACATGTGCATTCAGTGGTCAAATAGTCCTTAATCCTGTTTTTGTAATCATCCATGCTAATAAGAAACTCTAATTTAAGGCGATTCTTACACCAAAATGAGGGTGCAAAAGCTTGAAAAGCACTTTCACCAAAGACAGTGTTCGAGTAATGTTGTTCATAATTTGACTACTAGACCAGAAGTTGCAGCTACTGGTAATATGATGATATGCATCGCCATAGCGCCCAGCCCTACTTCCAGACAATTTGTTGATTTACTAATTGATTAATCGACCAATCACTTAAGAACTGGAGGACATTTTACGGATAGTTCTTCCGTTTTAAATCTCCTGAATATTTAGTCAAAAGGGGTTTAAAGGTGAGCTACACATGACAAACCTAACGCACCTATTCGCCTCTTGAACTACACCAGGGGCAACAAGACAGCCCAGCAGACAGCAGGGAGACACATCACATGGAATGAAGAATGAAGTTCAAGGCCCCCATGCCTCTGCTCTGCCCAAAGGCCAATAATCATCTATCTGTCAAAGGCAGAGCTCTCGCTTGGCTTGTCCTATATTTAGCAGACAAAGCCTCATCAGCCTAAGTACTGAATTCAATTTCAAGGGACATCATTAATCTACACTCATAAATCATTTGGGTTATGCTAATGTGGGCTCTTCATCCTCTGAGCAGCATGTGGTTTTCCGTGTCCAAGCTAAACCTCACACTTGTCTCCGGGTATCACCGCAAATATTTGGACTATGCCAATGCAGGACCTCCATCCCTTTGAAATTAATTTGGGTCTCCTTGGAAAACATGCTCGTTGGCCTGAGCTTTGCACTTTTTTTTGCATCACTAAACCACCAGGTTTCTCGTTTAGCTGCTGGCAATTAACAGCTGGGTGAGAACCACAGGCTCTGTTATGAGGGGGGACAATAAAATGAAATTTCAAGACTGGTAACAAGAATCTCGCAGGAATTTCAGAGGGAGGAGGAAGAAAATAATAAACCAGCATCTAAACAATGAGGCTACAAAACAAGAGCAGGAATACAAGATCTAGGCTGCTGTTGCAGAAAAGGAAGAGAGTAACAGCTTGTTAAGAATATGAAGTCCTCAGACTCGATCACATCTCGGGGCTGTATCGGGCTGCACTGAGGGATACAGTATATCTGAGCTATGCTGCTGTTTGTTCAGTGTCCTGACATTCCTCAGAGACAATCCTCTCCCTGTGCTCCGCGCTCCACACACAGCGAGTCCTTGACATTTCAGTCAGTGTCTGTCCGCTGGGTGGACAAGGGACACTCAGGCCTGTGAACAAGGCCAGCCTGCTGGCTGAAAACAAGTGCACATTCATTTTACATTTAGCTGATACTCTCGTCTAAAGTAACTCACACTGAATGAGCAGATTGAGGGAGGGCAGATGGAGCAGTCAGTGATTGGACTCCTCAACAGGGTATTTGGTCATTTTATGGCCACGTACTGGATATTGTAGAATATATGCTGCTTTCAAGACACCTCAGAACTCGGGAAAACACAAGCTCTGACCTTTAAAAAATTAATTGAACGGTTCTCCAACTCGGAAACACGGGTAACATTTTTTAGCTCCGATTTATGCGAGTTGACGTCATTAACACAATCTAACATGTTTGTTATTAATGGTAAGAATGAAAATATTATAAAAGTGTTTGTTGATGTTTTAAGACAATTTGATGTGTAATTATGCAATATGTGTTTGTATCATTTATATTTCGCTCTGATTTATAGCAATATGTGGTATATAACTGATATTATTTTAGCATAAATACATTACATACATTAACTTAAATTTGTTGTACAGTGAGCCACAATATGGCTAACCTTCCGAATTCCGAGTTGTCTTGAACGCAGCGTTAGAATGAGTAGCTGATGAGGATAATGAGAGCCAGGTGTGTGGAAGCACAGGTGAGGTGATGAGTGGCAGGATCTGTAATGATGCAAGTGAACACAGGGCAAAAAGCATCAAAGATAGTCACTATCAGGGTGAACTCGTGACATTGGCTCTATTTTCCTAAAACAGGAGAGTGAAAAACGCAATTTTGTGACAAAATGAGCACCAAAATCACACTCTCTCCCCCCACCTTGGCACAAACACAGCAGTTTGGAGCCAGGAAATTACAGGTGCAGGCGCAAAACAATACACAAGCACTCAAGGGAAATTGTATGAAAACTAAAAGCTTGCCCTGGCTTTGTGTCAGCAGGAAACTATAGAGTTTGTATTGATCTTCATTTCTAGAAGGGCTTCAAGCCAACGAGGTCGCTCCGAAGATGTGATACATTCAAAGATAAAATAAAAAATACGGGTGGAATGATGTCAAATCACTTTGTTTTGTTGCAGAGTAACAGCAGAGGTGAAGCACAACCAAACAGGAAACGTTGTGTGTAAGGCGCAGGGGGAGTGGAACGGCATGCTGGAGTTCACCTACAGCAACGGAGAAAACAAGGTGATCGACACGTCCAAACAGCCAATCATCAAGAAGAAGATCCAGCCTCTAGAGAAGCAGGGCCCGTATGAGTCACGGTGAGTCTTTGTGTTTCTGTTACAGCATCAACATTAGCTGCGTTTCCATAAAATGTCAAGCGAATTTTAAGCGAACTTTTGAAATTTTGCTTAAAAGAAGAAGACAGAAAATGCGAATTAGGCGTGTTTCCATTAAGTGGTGGTGGGAACATATGGTAGCTAGCCTACAGTTTTCCTTTTACATGTTGTTAACATGTTAATAACTTGATGAGCTGTTGATAGTTGAGCCCAAAGATGTTACAATGGGCAGTTTCCATCTAACATTTTGCACATTAACTCTGATCTGCAAAAGGCAAAAACCACCTCAAGCGAGCGTACAAACGTTTTTGCGAATTAGAGGGTTTTTTTGTTTTTTTTAACTTTGCCATTACCATAACATTTCTTATGAGATATACAAAATGTGACCTACAACCAATCAGAGCGATGAAACTTTACAACTGATCAGAACACTAAAATACATTTCTGAAAATATTTTAGGTGAGAAATATGCAATACAGTAACAGAATCTGGATTCATATTTGATCAGCACTGCCTAGTTTGACCGTTTGATGTGAGCTTCTGCTGAAAGTCGCCAGTTAACATGGTCACTCTTTAATCCGTTACACCAACATACGGTCGCGGCACAAACTCTCATTTTACAGATTTATTTAAACAGAACACTATAATATATTTCTGAAAACATTTTAGGCGAGAAATATGCAATACAGTAACAGAATCTGGATTCATATTTCATCACCTAGTTTCACAGTTTGGTGTGAGTTTCCTGAGCATTGTGTGAATGGGTGCCGGCAGCAGCCATCTTTGTTGATAGTAATGCCTCACGGTGCTCCTCTGTGACAGAGGATGATTGACAGAGACTTAAACCCGCCCCATATGATATAAATGGTTGTGATTGGATCGCCAAATGGTTGGACGTAGAAAGTGTGTCTGAATGGGATAGAGGCCAGACTGAAACATTGGCTCAGCAGAATTAGTCTGGCGATGCCAGGATACTGTCTTACAGTAACGTTAACACAACAACAGATCTGAGTTACCTGTCAGCTTGTCACACAGGCAAAGTGAATGAATAGAACGTTGATTGTACAATAGCGTTAGTTTAGGATTAGTGTTCTCATTTGTTCAAACTTGAGTTTTTTTTAATGTGAAGCCTCATGGTTGGGTCTTCTGTTACTGAAAGTGTAATGCTATCTGCTGGAATTTCATGCCAATCCATATTAAATTGGGGACACACCAATAGTGTGGAGGGGGGACATGCACAGCTGTGTGATCTCAGCCAGACACCTTTTGTGTCCTTAAGGAGCGACAGTGAAGATGAGAGATCCCACAGTGCAGATGAGTGTGCTGCTTTCACACCCAAACATGGTCACCTTGTGGCACAGTTTGATCATTCTTCTCTAAATAATGTGACTCTAAATGATTGAGAAGATCTACATGTTAAACAAACAAACAATTATTGATTGCTGCGAGCCGAGAGCAGGCATATTGTAACAAAGTCTAGAAAGTATCTATAACAATACGTTTTTTCTGCCTTACTTGTTTAGACGTGTATTGTTCTTTCTTCTCTTATTCTATGTTTTATTCAGTTCATTGTGTTTCCTTCCAAGCTTTTCAAGAACATACAACTAAAGATCACTCATATTGTCTTAGGGGGACTGATAAACCTCACGAGGATAAGTCCATCCAATTATCAGATTAACACAGATCCAAATAAATAAATACAATAGTGTTACTATTGTATTTATTTATTTGGATCTGCAAATTCTGAGGTCAGAGTTCATTGCACAAAAACCTCTATGCCAACATAGTCGTAACATGACATTGTCATAATGGGTTACTGCAAACTAAATCAAATTTATCAAAGGTGGTCAGACTTGATTAAATACGAATACTGTGAGCAAATGCTGCAAATAAATGTGAGGATAGTCACTTTTATTTGAGAAGTACTCATTAATGGTGTCCTTGTCAGCTGGAGGTGGACGTGACAGGCCAAAGTGCTATACGGAGTGCGGTGGAGACAACAACTCTGTTAAGTGCTACAACCTTTAGAATACCTATCACAAGGATAATTTCCATTGATTTATTCCCTTATATTACTGCCTTATATGCTGGATTGTTAAAAAAAAAAAGATAGACACTCAAACCAAGACAGTACCACCATTATTGTTCAGCCACAAACTAATTACACAGCTGGAATACATTGAAAAAAAACAGCCTGCGTCAGTCAGCGATGTGAATCCAACAGCTTTCTGTACTGGATTTTTGAGGCCAATACCAATATTGATGTTTGAGAGTTTAAACATCTGATGACAAACTATCATTCTATTATTATTATTTTACAATTTCCATGTTCATCATTGATGCAGCTTTGGTAGTGGCCTCTGGGAAAAAAGTAGTCTACATTAGAAAGTTAGAAACCTTACAGCCCAACTCCCTAAAACTAGTACACAGCCAGTTATTTTCCTAATAGTGTCACTCTCTTACACCTTAAAATTCATCTTAAAATTGAGTGTAAAAGTGAAAAGGGAAAACACTCAACACAGGATGAATGCACCAGAATTTGTTAGAATTGTTAGCAAATAAAATGTTCTTGATGAACTTAGTATTAATTAAGTATTAATTAGTTCTGTCCAGATTATCAGAATCAGAATCAGAATTGTTTTTATTGCCAAGTATACAAGTATACAAGGAATTTGTTTCGGTGATACGGTGCATAACAAGAACACAAAAACACAATATAGTATATATAAACAAATAAATAAAAACAGTAGGTAACAGATAAAAACAGGAGGTATATGTTAGGGAATATGTACAGGTGTACATATGTATGTATGGCGTCCTTTATATGTTTCTGGCCACCAGGTTGATACAAATGTTCTGTTGTTGCTGTGGCCGTAACAGCCAATCAGAAGCCTGAAAAAAAAGGAAGGGTCCCTGGCTGCTACGGTGCATCGACGCAAATTCTGACACCTCTGTTCCTCAATATAGTTTATAGAGTACATTTATGTGTAAAAATGTAAAAAGTCCTGTTAGCAAGGTTAGACTACTACACTATTTGGGCCACGTCATTGCACGAAATGTCGTTTCATTGGTGACGCCTCACAAAAGAGATAACGGCGCACACTCGTTACTAGCCAAAAGTTTTCTCTGTCTACACGACAACACAGAAAACAGTGTTTCTGAACATCTTCATCCTGGCCAGAGTTTTCCAAAAGATCCGTTGTCAGTGACACAAAATGCAGTTTGCATGTGTACGAAAGGCCAAAACGTACAGAAAAAGCTGTTTTAAAAAAAATACCCGTGTACGTGTGGATTAGGCGTAAGTGGTCGATAAAGGTCGGGGTATTCGGCCATGTGATAATCGTTCAAATGGGGATAATGGTGCCCAGTCCTCATGGTGTTGCACTCCTTTGTGCATGCGAAATGTGAAGAAATGAAAAAGAGAGATTGAGAATGTGTGGATTGGACGTGACTGTCAGTTTGGGAAAGTTTAAAAAGTCACAGTGTCACGTGTTTAATGTCTGTTCTTTTGTTGTTGTGTTCACGTTTTAGAGCCTTCCTGCTTGTGTTTTGTGGGCGGTGGGGGTCGGAGACTTACCATTGTTTTTTGGATGAAGATGCTGGGTTTAATTTAGCACTTTTAGATAACCTATGGTGTGCACGACTGGGAATCTGCAGGCATGATCTGTCTGTTGCTACACTTTCTGTTTTATTCATGAAAGTGGATTTGTGTGTGTTATTCTGAATGGAGAAATATCACTGATGCTTTTGCATTTAATTTAATCTGCACAAATTATTGATTGCATCACTTTTACAATCTTTCATCCCTGCGTCTTGTGTATTTTTCTGTGCAAACACATGTCAATTTAAGCTTAATAGGGTGTCAAAATGTATTTTTGCAGCATTGTTATATGGGTGCACCGCAGCACCCGGGGGAGTCCTTTGCTTGCTCAGCTATGCATCTGTAATCGTGCCAAGTGTAATGCTGATACATTCATGCCGCCTACAGCTGAGCGGCAGAAATACCCCCAGATACAGTCTGATGGTCAGAGACGTTAGAAAATGCCCTCTGACAGACGATAAGAAGGTGTTTGCTTCACTTATTTAATTATTTAGTTTCGAGCATATTTAAGAGAGGGGGAAAAACACACAATTGTCAAAAATCTGGTGGTCCGTGCCCTTGACTTTGTCAGCATGAGAATGCAAATCCTAGAGGATCAAGTCGAGCTGCCGTCTCTGCTGTTAGGATGTCCATGTCCAATATCCTGAGGACATATCCTGCCTTTAATGAGGCTTTTCTTGAATTTTAGGCTATTTTACATAAGGGATAATGCAGAGCGAACAAATGGGTTCATTCTTCAACAATGACGCACTCGCTCGACATTATTGCTTTTATTTTATTGCTTCTGCTAAATAAATAGTCCATTAGATTCTACGGTTGGAACTGCGTCCTCAGCACAGGTGCATAAAATGAGCGCAGCACCTGACTGAGGTTTTCTGCTCCGTAACTCTCCGTGTGTCGACATTTTCTTTTGGAAGAACCCGTCTTTAAACACACCATGTTCCGTTGTGTTTACTTCATGTCTGTCCATTTCTCTCTTTTCTCTCTTCTGCGTTGTTTTCTCTTGTTGTCTCTTTTTCTTTTCTGACGACCGTTAACCATGAATCCAAAGTTTCGTGCTCTACAAATATATTAAAATTAATATCGGAAACATTTCCATGGTGTTTTTCTGATAGAGTATTGGAAAGGTAAAGGGTTTTTCTTTTTTGCCACAACTGACATTAAATTCACCCGACTTCTTTCTGTGGATTGATGGACGTGGTACTTTAGACCCAAAAGAGAAATTTGGTGTCTCCCCGGGACCCAAACATATTAAAAATACCTCATGAATTGCCATGACATCTACATTGTAAAGACGCGATTAGATGCGAGTTCCGGTCAGGTGGCGCAAATTATGCAAATTAGGTGACGCGATAACAAATGACTCTAATTCGCTCATTGCATGAGTTGAAATATCTGAACTGCAGCGAGCGTCGGGACAACTCACTTGAATGAAGCGATGAAAATAGAAGATTCCAGCGTCCAAACTCACGCAAATTCAGCGAGTAGATTAATTTATGGTACGGTGTGCACACTGTTAGAGTCTATGATCAGAACTGCGTCCATAGCAACGGTCTGTTTTACATAGCAACGGTCTGCTATTAAGAAACAACAGGCCGTAGAATGCCATAATTGACCAATCAGAACTGAGTGCACAACAAAGCCGTGTGATAATTTGTTATAATGAGGAGGGCAGTATATTTTCCTGATGTAGAGGTTGGAAAAAGTGTTTTAAAGCCATTAGAGACCCCGGCAGTGGCACAGTAATGTCAGTCCATTGAAACATTTGCAGACATGACACATTGCCGGGAGTTTGGAAACCTGAGTGAAGATTTTTTTTCTGCAAAGACGATCCTCTGACCTGAGAGCAGCAGAGGAGGGAGAGATTAGGGAATTTAGAAAAACCCAGAGGGATTAAACATTTACTCTGCAAAGGTAGACTTTAGCTGTGATATAGTTGTTGTGAAGTGCTGCAGCAGCGTGCGATAAATGACTGGTTATAAGATGCTGAGGGCACTGACTGGTTCAAGCTGCGACTTCTTTGTGATGAATATTAATGAAAAAAACAAAACTTAAACTTGAGGAGAAACACATTCTTAGAAGTAAACAAAACTTCTTTGTGTTTACCTTTTCAGATTTGCAGAGGTACTCCATTGTTTTAGAGTTTATTGTAATCTGGGGCATGGGACCAATATGTTTTTAGTAAATAGCAGCCAATCAGGACTGAATCCAGTTTGATATTTTTGTTGATCTTATGAAATATTGTTTACTTCCTCCTCTGCAGGCTCCAAAACAAATTCAACTACAATCAAACAAACACGACTGCAGGAGACCGGTGTCCGGACTTAAAGTCAGCGTGGAGGTATTTTAACTTAATGTAACAATGTTGTGTTCTACGTCATGAAATGTAATGATTTCCCCTCTGCTGGCAATCACCCCAGAGGGACATTTGTAGTCTGTCATCTCATTTAGCCACTTGTTAGCAATTGTCTTTTTAACCACATGTAAAAGCTTCAAAATGCACCAGCAGGGTATTTATAGACATATTTTATGTTGCAGAACAAGAAGTTAAAATCTCTGAAGTTTGTGTTAACCACAGACCTTATTTCAGACATCTAAACAAAAACACATTGACTTCGAGACGAGAGAACCGGAGGTGCCAAAATGCTAAGTCATTTCTGGGTTTTGAAACTAAAAACTGATGCGCCCTATAGGCTATAGTGTATCTTATTTTTGCTTTCTCGCTCTAGTCACACGTACATTTAAAAACTGCATTTCAGAGGATGCACCCTGAATCAAAACACATGACAGAACACGTGCAGAATTCTTTAATTCATTTTTTCCACACAAACACACTTTGTGCTTTCATATGTTTGAGAATCCATCTTGAACTGAGTGGCCCTTCTCTCAGCATCCATCAACCCCTGAGCAGCACAACTCCCTAAACCCAAACACTGCAACACTGTGATTGCTTTTCTTTCTTTGTGTCTCTTTCTGCTTCTTAATTGCCTTATTCCCCTGGTAAAACACTTAAACGTGCTGTGATAATGCATCCTGAATGGAAAGATATATGTGATGGCCGACAACACTCGCATCTTCAAGGATGCATCCTAAAGTCTCATTAGCATGCGCTCCCTGTGCAGTTCCTGAAAACAGACGGTCACCATGACACATAATGTGCTCCATGAATATCCGAACAGCAGGAGTTTGTATTCATTGCATGGTGTTGCTTCTCCACTCATCATACGTCTTTATGTGTTTGGCCCATTGTTGTTCGTCTTCAGAAACAATTCCAGCTAAAATGTCTCTCTCTCTCTCTCTCTGTCTGTCTGTGTGTGTGTGTGTGTGTGTGTGTGTGTGTGTGTGTGTGTGTGTGACAAGACTTTAAAATGTATGGAAGGAAAAAAAAGGTCAGGGGGAAAGACATCAAACTCCCAACTTTGCAGGAGAATGTGTTCATGTGTATGCAATATGAAAGTGTTTGATTTGACTACCTGATCCAGTCAGGGGAAATATTGCATCAGGTGTGTGAGAGCAGAGCTGCAGCAGAGTCACTGCAGGACAGCTGCTAGCATTGAGCATCTCACACTCGCTTACAGCATGTTAGCTAAGTAAGAAAATGAAAACTGACTAAAGCTTCAAAGCTATATTGCAGATGGTGAGTTTGTTTTAAGTTTTAAAACTGCTTTGTTATGGTATTAGTGAAATTAAATTTCAAAGTACACGTATAACTGATACATTATTTTGTTTAGCTTACATTATTTTGTTTGGGTAACATTATTTGTTTAGCTAACATTCTTTTGTTTATTTAACATTGACATTATTTTGTCTAGTTAACTATAAGTGTAACTATATTTTTAGGCTATAACTAGACTATCAACTTTATATATATGATAATAATAATAATAATAATAATAATAATAATAATACAACATGTCCAAATTCTGTAGATTTATTAAGGCAGATAAAGCAATAAAGAAGTTTTTGTTTTGTCAGTCGGACTCTACTTCCCAAAACATTAACGTTACCTGGAAATGACACATCTTTTTTTACAACAAAAACAAAAACACATTATTGTGCATTAAAAATATATAATAATGGAAAGTAACATAGATCAATATAATATAATACTTTTGGTTCACGTCCCTTAAAATGGGAGGTAGAAATAGGCCTATATATCATTTCTGGTCACCAGCTTTGTTGAAAATAGGAAATAGATTCCCCTCAAAGAACACCAGGTATTTATCTTTCATGCTTAGCTCTGTGACTTAATAATACCTAATAATAATACACAAAAGGCACAAACCTATTGTTGTGCTGTCAGCATGTCGTCGCCTCAGATGATATCACCAGCAATATTTAGTTCATTGTCTTTCCATTTTCTACAGCTTTCTCTGTTTAGAAAGTAATACAAATCAAGTTATCCCTAAATGAACTAGTAGTGAAAGAAAGAAAGGCATTGTGGAAGAGACAGACAGGTCGCAGCATAAGGGCACCTCAGTATAAATATCTTTCTCATCCTCTGTCTCTTCTGCAGATGTTTGAACCCTGAGCAGTGATCTGTGAAGGTGCTGCGTCACGCATCAGCTCTGACCGATAAAGGTGAGGTTTGTGTGTGTGTATGCGTGTGGATGAGCATTGTAAGAAGTCAGTGTGACAGAAACACATTTGTGTTTTTTATAAACTGAGACCTGGGAGAAGATTTTCAAACGAATAGAGACTAAAACACAGAGTTTCTTCACTTGTAATTTTAGTTTGAACATGGCAGTTATAATTATTTAAAGTAACCTACTTGATGTTTATTGTCCCAAATAATAAATTTAGAATTGTCCACAGTGACATCTGTCCAGTCACTGCTGAACAGATGTTCCAGGGTGGAAAGCATGCTTTTTAATCAGTGGACTAATGCTACACTGTGTGCTCCTAAACGAAGTTGAAACGATGTGACAGCTGCTTGGGATGTTATCAGTAATGGCAGTCAAACGTGAGACGCAGTATTTTCTGTGAATTTGCAATTTCACATCTCTTGGCGCAGTAGGTGTTCGTGTGATGCTTGAGTAGCAAGCATGATTACTGCACAACTCCTCGGAAGATATCACTCTGCATTTAATGCCAGATTTTATAAAAGTTGCATTGTCATAGTTACTGCAAAAGATCAGATAAGAAGTCACTGTTCCTGCAGTGTGCTGACTCCAGGTCGCTGCTGTGCAAACTGAACATATGGCTTGAAATGCATCATAAAAGGATTTGAGCCCTCAATTTTGTGCTTTGTCCTTGGCTGTGGTTGGCCAGTGGCATTATTGGCACCACGCTCTGACCAGCTGAGCTAACCAGGCTTTTAAAGGTTTATTGTAATGAAATGTGTTCCTGAATTAATCAGGGACAGAACAAGAGAAGTGGATGACTTCTGATTAGTCAGGTGTGACCAGCTTTCAGATTAGCTTCTGCGGAGGGGAATTAGCTTAAATTGTAAAACACTCGTTTTGCATATGAGCCACAGTAGGACACTGCAGACGTGTGGATTTGTTAAATTGCGCTCAACTTGGTAGCAAACATGTATCCAGACTGGAGCTTTCATGCATGAAGGGACTTGTACCCTCAATCTTCCGATCTGTTTTGATGAAGTTTGGATTGTGCTCATTTTGGTGACAACCATGTTTCTACTGTGTTTCCTTAAATAAGGCTTGAACATTTAACTATAAAGGGATCTTCTGATCCAAAGTCAGATATCCATTAGACCACGTGGTCACACAAAACGTATTTTTTTTACAATTCTGTAGCTTCATGATTTAACTGTTACATAAGAGAGAGCTACATTCAACACGAAATAATGACTTAACCTTCAAAAGAGCTCTTATCCTGACTGACTTTAGACAGTGATAAGAGAGAAACTAAAACTTCTATACATATGTATTTGCCCCTTGACGTTTTCTATTTTAGTGAAGGGCATGGCCTTCAGGTAATCTGTAAACATTGTGGTAAATCTCCATGTATATCATAAATCAATGACACTGCAGTGGATTAAATAACAACACTGAATAATACAGCATTAATTCAACACATTTGCCAACACAGGGATAATACAGTTAGGCTGTACAGGAGTACAGTTTGTTGTTATTGTGCTTTCACAAAGAAGAAGAAAAACAACGTGTTTTGTTTTTTTTGTATTCTGGATTTTGCTTCTTCAGCAGTTTAGATGATTATTCAACAGCCTGAGGAATATCATTTGTGGTCAATTTGAGGAGCAAGTCATTAACAATGAGTGTGTTCCCTCCATTATTGTTTTGAAGTATCTGTCCAAGATTAGTGTAGAGTGTGTGCCAATGTCAATCATGCGAGAGTCCCAGCAGCCGCACTCGGGGACGATGCGATTGATTAGGGAAGCTGGGAGTTGGAGGTATAATCAAAGACAGTTTAGATGGAGCACTGCTCATCTTTGTTGTAATTTGGGGTTGTGACTTCATTTAATATGCCGTTATTTTATGGGGTTAGAGGTTATGTTAAAATAAAGTGCTTTCCTCATGACTGTGCAGTATTTTCCCACAGTGGGAGCTGGTTGTGAATGGCTTAATGTTAGAGTCTCTGTCCTGCTCTATTGAATTTTGAGAAGTTGGTTTGGGTTATGTAAGAATAAAATAACAGTATTTTCTCCATTTTTCCTTACCATACTTATAATACTACAAGGACTGGAGCAAGTGTTGAATAAAGCTGTTGTATGCAAACCATTTCTCCTGGTGCTTATGTAACGCTAATGAAGTGCCACTTGTTTCTTAGAACTTTAACTTCGGGAGACACTGACCTCCATATTAATAATAATATGCAGTTCATTAGGATGTGCGCTGCAGCCCTTGGGACTTGTAAGACAAAGTAATGTGGACTCTAATTAATGTTGTGACCGTTTGACAAGAGAGCTAGGCCGGGCTTTAGGGACTACAAGGTCAGCATCAGATATTAAACTAAATATATTAAGTCCCATGTGTATGTGGCGTGATTATATCAGACATGTCCAAAGTTCGGTCCGGCTTCCTTCTTCAAAAGTATTATTTACGGCTCACCGGCGCCGTCAAACTGAATGAATAAATCATACAAGTTCAAGTTGCAATTTCTCTGTGCACCTCAAGGTGGCAGCACCATTCTGTAGCCACAGAAATGCATGAAATTATGAACACCGAATTACGTGGTGGTGTCACATATTGTGTTACAATTACGTGGTCCCACCACAGTTCAAATTACATGTTGCCAACACGACAAAAAAACATTTCTGTGAGTGTCGTTAATACGACGCACAGGAGCGTTTCCTGTATTTCCCTACCGGTGGCAGGAGATCCACGTGTCCTCATACCTAAACGTAACAACAAGTCCTCCAAACTATATGACCGTATTTGTTGTTCGTCCCTACTCTATAATACCACCCAAACGAGCGTTTACCAAATTAGCGTCCCCTAGTGGTGGGAGAAAATACGACCCATATGAGTATTTTTCACATGACATTGTTTAGATTTAGGCAACAAAACAACTTGGTAGGGTTTGGTTAAAATCATTATATTTGTTACATTAAATCACTTCTGTGTATACGCGTGACACAGAACATGACATACTTCCAGTTGTTACATTCTGTTTAAAATAACTCACAGTTTAATTTTATTTTCAAACGGGACAAAAACCCCGGTCTTCTGTGTTTGTCTGACCCGCCCGCCCTAAACGGCTTTCTCACCCTAAATACATTAGCTGATTTCCTGCTTTCCTCCTGCAATAATATCTGTGAACACTAGAGGGCGCCGCCGTCTCAAATGTAACGGTCGCAGTTTGGTTAGATTTAGGCAACAAAACTACTTGGTTAGATTTACAAAAAGATCATGGTTTGGGTTAAAATCAGTGGATTTGTTACGTTACTTCGTTACGCATGTGACGTACAACATGATGTAGTGCCGTTTGTTACCAAAAGTTAAAATAACTCAACGTTGACTTTTAGTTTCAAACGGGAAACAACATCAAACATGACTTCCTGCTTTGCTCCCGTCATAATTAGTCTGACTACACGAGGGCACCGCCTAACAATAAATGTAAATATGGGTCGTAATGAGCGGCTTGTACAAACAACCTGTAGGGTTGTTTTTCAGGGGAGGACAGTGAAATCATGAGCAGTTTTTTTTATCATCGAGTTCAACGGGCACTTTCCAGATTTTGCCGTTATTGTAAAGCAGAAGACGTTGCCTCTCCCTGACTCTGCTGATGTCCAGCATCAGCTGCAGCTGGAGCTCATTGAGCTGCAGCGCGAGTTGTGCAGCCGACATCAGCAGCTCTCGCTCGTGAACTTTCACCGGCAGCAGGATAAAGGCAGTGTTCCCAGAAATGCTAACATTTGCAAAGAAAATGCTGAGCCTGTTTGGCTCCACAGCTGCTTCAACTAACTGATCCACACCTACGTGACATTTTACACATCTTATGACCTGAATACATTTATAATAGGTCACTACAATCAACCCTGCTTCACGTATACTGCTTAGATTTTTATTTGCAATTAAATGGCAACATCTGTCACAATTTCAAAATCTCTGGCATGTGTTGTTGTGCCTGTAGGTGTGACACAAAAGATTACTGATAGTCTGTGGAAGTTTGCACATGTATTTCAAAAGGAATGTTTTGAACCTTTATTTCGAGTTGTTTTGAAAGGCTGAATTCTTTTGCCAGAGAACTGTTCACACCTGAGTGCCATTTGAACAAAAGACCGTTATTTCTCTGAAAATAAAATGGTTATAGTGCGATGCCTTTTGTATGTGGCTTTGTTACGGTCCAATAAGTATGACAGAAGGCACAGTCGGCCTTTCACATGATTACAGAGTTCAGAAAATGTCTTGGAAAATGCTTATTTTGACCAGTTTTCAATAGAAATATGATTTGATTTTCAATATAATCTGGTGTTTCATCTCTCATGTAAACCAAAAATAATAATAATTGAAGTGAAACAATGCCGTTGTCAGGTGGTCTAGTAACAGCTGGTAAAATAAACATTGATTGCTGTGGGTATAAAGGAATTCTGTAAATTGCAATTTTTCAATTGCATTAGTAACAATTTCGATATGATGATAAAAGCTTCGAGACTCTGGAAAGTTTTGGTTTCGGTACCTTGAAAGTGCTTGAATTTTACTCCTGAAAAGCTGTATGACCCCTGTTATTAAATGTGGCTTCTTTAGAAAAAAGATTGGACCTAAAAAGATACTGAGAGCCTTTAGATTCATGGATTTGAATTGTTAGTGGGATGAAACTATTTTTGGGTTTCAAGACACGTATTAATATCCAGCCTCATCCAGATCTATGCAGATGAAGATATATGGGTTCCATATTTGGAGCTGCGGGTATTTTTCATAGTAATCTGGAGGGAAATAAATAACCGGATCTCATTGTGAGGAGTGTGTCATGGCTGCGGGTGAGTTGATAAAGGATTGTGTGAGAGGTTTAAAAGTTGTGTGAATTTGTGGTATATTTATTGGCCAGAGGCTGTGACAACAATGACAATAAAAAAAAAACGCAAAATGTATTAATGCAGGATTCAAATCTCTCTCTCTCTCTCTCTCTCTCCGTCAAACAAACACAGATTCATCATCTCACTGATGCCTACCATTTCTATTTTTCCTGGAGCAGGATTTTGATTTATTTCAAATAAATGCATGACTATATTGTGATAAGAAGCAGCGAGGCAGCTGCATCTGTCTTATTGAGCAACAGGCTGGGATACTCACAGATCCACGACAGGGCTGGAGCTCAGTATGCATATGACACATGAGAAAATTGATAGGCATAATATGAAACTTTATCCAAAAAACAATTTATAGACTAATACAAAAGTAATCCCTCTCAATCATCACTTATGAGCCAGTAGACACTTATGTGTTTTTATACAGTCTATGGTCTTAACTTACAAGAAAATAAGAAAATACAGGCAGAGTGAGAGTGACGTCCCCCATTGGTTTGTGGACTCCTGTTTTGAAGAGCTCGAGTGTGGGCACTTGTGCTTTTGAAACTGGACGTTACGTTACCAGGTCAAGGGGCAGGGGGGATGACTGAGCTAACCGCTAACGAGGGAAAGTTTGCAGATTTGGCTTTTTACCAGCCGGTGGAGTGTGAGGACTTTCACATTGTGTTCATAAACACAAGCTGGAAATTGTTACATATTATGCCTTTAATAACATAAAGCTGCAGTAGTCAAGATGTTAATTAGAAATACAACAATTGTATTATTCTAAATCTAGAAGTGGGGCTGTACAGCCCAGTCGCCAGAATAAAATGTTGACATTGTACGTTTTCTTTCAAATCACGGAAATGTTACATTTCTACGTGGGTAGATTGCATGATTTTTAGTAAAATAATTTACTTAGATCTACCCAATGTGTCAGTGTTTCTCCTATTGTGTGTAACTTCTGTGTGATTATCCACAATGCTTCATCCTAAAACTGCAAGTATAAGAGAATATCAGAAAAGTACTTTCTGTTATCTTGAATTTGAGAATTGTTATGCAACTGCAATTTATAAAAACCTGTACGATCAGCAGTATTTGTTTGATAGCTGAGAGGAAATCTGCACGACTGTCTTAGATTCTTTATGGATTTGAAAATACATACAACTCTTTACTTTACTACACATACAGTAACACATCTAAATATGCACTTTTCCCTATTCCTCTGTTACTTTCCCAAACTACAGTATAAAACTTTACGCTCTCACAAAAACAACTTAAACGTGACATTTCTTTCTACAAGTATCGTCTTGTGGAGCTGTGGGGATTCTTTTTCACTTAATTTCACTGAACTCTGATTGACACAGAAGTGGCTCTCAGGTTCCCCTCACTCTTAAACCACAGAATAATAAAATGCAAAACTGTTTGGGGGTTTTGGCGAAGTTTACCGTAGAGATGCTTTTATGCATTTTCATAACATCTGGGTGAAAAATAATCATCTGCCACCTTTTGTTATCGTGGAAGAAAAACAAATCCAGACTGTTTTTCACACATTTGAGGTGTACAGAAGAAAAAATGAGAGGAGGAATATCTTTTGATTTATTTTGCATTTCGAAAATGAAGTCGAAATGTCGAGAATTTTCAACGTTACTCTCAACATTTCGATTTATTCTTGACATTTCGACTTTATTCTCAAAATAGTAACTTTATTCTTTGGCATTTCAACTTTATTGTCAACATTTCGACTTTATTCTCAAAATGGTATTTATACTATATTCTGGACATTTCGACTTTATTCTCAACATTTCTACTTATTCTGGACATTTCAACTTTATTCTTGACATATTGGCGTTGGTCTCGAAAATGGTACTCTGACTTTATTCTTGAAATGGTATTTATACGTTCTCGACATTTCAACTTTATTCGCGACATTTCATATCTTCCTCCTGTCATTTTTTTTTTTTTACCTTATTCCCGCCCTAATTAGTACTCTTCTGTAGATTACTTTTAAAGAAGCTGAAATTGTTGTTTTATTTTGTAGCTTTAAAGAGTTTACTTTTAAAACTGTCCTTGACAATGATTTCGTCCTAAGGTTTTGTGTACATCACAGAGCGCACTTTTATCAATCTTCATATCTTATCAATGCTCCTTAAAAATCAAAGATATTCATCGGTGCACTTTCATCTATGGGACATCCTTTCTCTAAAACACACTGCTGGCCGTGTCGTAGTCTTTGCTAATGTGCGACGTGCTGGGCAGAGACTTGAGGTACTCCATGTGCCTGCGGGCGTCGTCCTGGTTGTGTTTGATGTAGTAAATGATGTAAGCCGTCACCATGGAGAACCAGCAGAACATGGCCACAAACATGGCCACGTCTGTCGTCTTGTGGTGGAAATTGCAAAAGTTGATCCCGGAGTCCAGGACTTGGATCACCGGCTGTCCCACGTACTCCTCCTGCACGGCCGTGTAGCAGCTGACCTCGTTCACCGTCTCGGGGTCGAGCCTCAGCTCCCTCAGCACCTCCTGCAACGAGCACTCGCAGTGCCACGGGTTGTGGGATAATCGGACCCGGGCGTGGAGCTTGGCGAAGGTGTCCTTGGGGAGGCCGCTGAGGTGGTTGTTTGAAAGATCCAAAGTCCGGAGGCTCTCGGATATTCCTTGAAAGGCGCCGACCTCCACGCTCTCAATGGCGTTGTGAGATA
>JAOVVB010250813.1:0-20396 GCA_028570985.1 Heterobranchus longifilis | reverse complement strand
CAAGAACCGCAGTCACCTGGGTGGAAGTCCGTGTTTTTGCGACCCACTCATCCACTTCTGCAGTCTCTGATTAGAAACGTTTTTGTAATACATCAAAAACTAACATAATTCTCCTATTAAACGTAATTGAGAATACAGTATCATTGTATGACATAATTTTTAGGAGGCCAGTCTGCTGCAGGAGACACACGCAGACAGCAGAACGAAATTTGTATGTACTAATGTTAAAATAGCAAATTCTATTCTTTCACAAAATATAGAAATTCAAGCACTTTCAATGCCCCACGTCTATTTTTAAAAACTTTCAATGCCATGATTTTTTTTCTTCTCAAATTCTCAAAATATTTCAAGGAGCCGTGGCACTGCTCAGTGTGTGTCTGTGTATATTTCTAGCTTGTGTTGAGTGAGCAAACAGAGTCAACAACACTGTCAATGTCAAAAGTCCTGGAAGGAAATGTCAAGGTGTTGTGAGGTGACTTACAGTCGGCAGTTCGCATTCTGGTTTGCGATGAGCCAGCAGTTTGTAGGTCTTCAGGTTGTTTTCAAAACTCCTGCAGTAAAACATGGCACACATTAAGACGATAGTGTGGGACATTTTCAGCGCCACGTACATGAAAATGCACAATATAGGGTCAAAACTGAGAGTTGTGGTTTGAATTATCTGCATGATTATTAATTCTAACTGATCGTTGAGTTGACTGTCTCCTGTGTATAAACAGCAACAGACTGTTGGTGTTCTAAATAGCACAGTGATCCACTTTCCGTACTACACCTGTCTACAGTAAGCAACATCAAACTGATGCCGTGTCTTGATCTTGAGTGAAGTGAAGTGAAGGCTTTGGTATATTGGATCGGTCCCAGCAGGCCGTCAGTCATACCTGCCCCGAAGCTTAACGGCCTCCTCAAACCGTTTCCCGTCCATGGCCCTCTGGACCTCTTGAGTCTAAGGAAAAGAGAGGAGTATTTTCACTGTTTGCATTCAGTATTATTTCATACACTGTACTTCCTGCATGTACAAAAAACAGAAGCACTTTGTTTGATTTATAACCAGCTGTAGGCATTCATAGTGTGATCTTTGAAGTGTCTGTTATGAGCGTAACAATTGATTAAAGAGACGGAACAATACAAGAGTAGACATGTCACCATCCGTTCCAGCCAGATAAGATCTTAAGATACAGAGCTAATATGTGACCTTGTTTTGACCTGTAATACAATTCAGGGTTCCCACACCAACTTTCCAGGCCCACTGCCCTCAAATTCAAGGACCCAACACAGCATAGTTTGACACACGGATCAAGGTGTTTTACTGTTACAACACTGAGAAATGTTATAACGAGAACTAGCGGACAACTCTGTTTCCTACAAAATTACGTTCCCATACAACTAAACTGCATTCTCAGTTACATTTCCAGGGATTTTTTTTTTTTTTCCCGGTTTACAGTCGCCCCTTGTTAACTTTGTGAATTGATATGAGACTACTTGGTTAGGTTTAGGAAAAGATCATGATTTGGGTTCAAATAAGTACATTTGTTACATAAGAAAATATACAAATAAAAATTTGTTAGACAACAACGTTCCCGGTTTCACACAACAGTGGTCTCCTGGATGAAAGTCTGTGTTTTTGTGACCCATCCGTCCACCCCGACTTCCGAACTTTGATTAGAAATGTTTTTGTAATATGTCAAAATCAAACGTAATCCAGGAGAAAATATTTCTCCTAGAAACGTAATTGAGAATGCAGTTTTGTTGAATAGGAAAGTAACTTTTAGGAGAGCAGGCTGCTGCCGGAGACACACATGCAGACAGCAGAACGTAGCCTATTTACTAACGTTAAGTAAAAAAAAAAAAAAAAATCAAAAGAACTTTTCTTTTTTTTTTCCCCTTAAATTCACAAACTTTCAAGGATTTCAAGGACCCGTGGGAAACATGAGAATTGCATTCCTTGAACCACTTCATAAAATCTGAAAATAATAAAAACTGTGGCAGGATTTTCCCTCGAGTCCGGTCAAAATCCACACATGGCACCCGAACAATGAAGCCTCGCTTCTATGGAGATGGGTTGCTATTACATCACCATCCAGCAGGCCATCCCTGCCAAATACTTCAGATAATCATTAACCACTGCCTCTCAAACAGTACAACTCTCTTGTGAACATTAGTGCCACTAGAGGCCCAATGGGCTGTGCTGTTTGTCATCATTACTTAAATGCTCTTCCATCCCGACCCCATCCACTCAGCCTCTCTGAGTCCAGATGCGTCATTCGCCAGTGTATGTGCTTTGCAGTTTCCCGCTCTCCTCAGCTTCCGTACTTTTGTAAATACGCTTGTGTGTGTGCGTATTGAATGTGTGGCCTGTTTCCAGCCCAGTGCAGTGCCTACCATCTGTACACACTCCATCAGAGGCAGGCGCACCGATTGGTTACCGCACAGAGACACCACACAGGCTGGCGTGTTGGCCGTGGTCTCCAGAAGGGCAAGAACAGCCTCCACACCCATACGACTGGCCTGTGTGAACAAACACACACAGACAAAACTGCATCATCCTCACGAAAAAAAACCTGCTTTTGATTTGTGATACACACTTGTATGTTTTCTTTTCCAACACATTCTTCCCCAAATACAGTGATTTCTTTTTTTCACACTGAATACAAAATCGGAGAAAATTCTCCACAATATCTTTTTCTCTTCTTCAATTTTTAGTTGGTTTGTGGTAAACATGAGGTTTGTGGCGCAGCACTCCATGTGCTGAGCCATAAATCTGTTAATGTGCTTAACCTAAAACGATTTCTCCTCAGACACACAGAGGATTAAACAGGAAATGTTCTGGACAACTGGACTATTCCTATTAAAGTACCTCAAATAGCGCACACAGCAAATGTTAGGTTAAAGTGTGCACACCTACTGTATATCGAGAATTTCTATTTAAATGCTACAACTTGTAAAAGGTCAAGCATGTAAATTATAGTAAAAAAAAATGCAGATAAATCCCATCTGACAAAGTTGTGGCTCTAATCAGTGGATAATTAGTTTTCTATTATTTTCTGTTAAAACTTCCCAAAGCCCAAGGTGATCTTTTTAGATACCATGTTTTATTCCACCAACACAGTCCAAAACCCAAAGATATTCCATTTGCTATCATATATGACAAAGAAAATAATCAAATCCTGATATTTCAGAAGTTGCAACCAGCAAATAGGGCTGTGCCGAATAGTTTGAAGCTTCATTCATAATGTTGACATTCAAATTCTAAATCAACATTCAAATGCTGCACTGTTTTTTTTGGGTTTTTTTGCATGTCTTTTCATTCTGTTTAAACCTGATATTTCTGCACAGTTGCAGATAAAGATTAGGCTACACTAGTGTGATTAGTGTTATACTATTTGTGTAATTAGATTCCAGTGGTGGCTGCGTAGGATTGTTTCCGACTCATGTCATCCAAAATGTCGTAAAGTCCAAAAAAGATGGATGTAATCATTTCCAAGATTCACAACATGTTTTTATCTGCTTCAATCCATATTTGTCTGGATTTAGCCTTTCAAATACAACATTTTCACTAACTCTCCTGTTTGTCGCACACAAAGGGAGGCACGCACCTGTATTAATGGGGCGGTCTAGAGCAATTTAACATGTATTTATGTTCATGAAACTAGTGAGTTATATTCATTAAAAAAAAGTTCATTTAATAAAAAGAAAAACTCTGATAGATCACTTCATTTAAATTGAGGATTTTGTTTGAGGTTTCTTTCTTTTTAGGGTGATGACATCATAAAATCATCATTTGAGAACCTCAAAAGAAGCTTTGAATGTAAGAAAAAATGACATTCGGTACAGCCCTACCAGCAGATGTTTGGCATTTTGCTTGAAAATGACTAAAATGATTAATTGATTATTAAAAAAAGAAGTAGTGGACCTACCAGGATGCGGTCAAAAGCAGAAGGGGTCCCCCCTCTCTGCACATGCCCGAGGATTGTCACTCGCGTGTCGAAACCCAAGCATTTGACAACGAGCTAAGAGGATAAAATGGACAGGTCTGAGCAAGTACAGTGGCAATATTTGTTATTCCTCTAATGGGAAATACTACTGTCAGTTGAACTAATGTATCCCTCATGTGAAATTCATCCCATGCATATTAGTAATACAGCTAAATGTGAACTGTACTGTGAAACAAATAACACACACACGTGAACAGGCATATCACACACTGAAACACAAACACAGTAGAAAAGCTGAAGAAAAGGGGAAACGGCAAAGCACAAGCAAGCCATTCTAATTTTTCAGTCATGTTAGCGTGGAGCTCTTAGCTCTTGATACTCGGCTACTGTACGAGAAAACGAAATGCTTGAAATGTTTGCCTTCAAATGAAGAACAGTTAGTGCAGGGACGTGGCATATGGTGATAACCTCTGTGAGCAAGTTTAGTGTCAAAACATACCCATATTAAATAAATAAAAAAAACATATTCTATGTGTGAGGCAGTTAGAAGTATGTGACATTTGGGGTGTGAGGTTTAGTGAGGGTATCAGGGTTTTTACAGCAGTAGTAGTGTTGTGACAGCCATCTTACCAAACTACAGAGTGTGTCTGATAGAGCACTCCAGAAACACAGCAACAGAGTCAAAGCCACACCAGGGCAGCAGTACAGTAGTAGAGGTCATACAGGAGGCCAGTCCAAGCCGGCGCTTTGCCACACTTTTTTACACAAATCTCTGTACTTACATCCTTGATATAGTCAGTGGTAATGGACCTGTTGCTACGATCAATCGCCCCTTCGGCTACAATTATGATATTGAGCCTTTTCATTCCTGCTCGGTTCTAAAGGGAGGGAGGTGGTGGAGAAACAACATGACAGAAAAACTGAGACTGTGGCTGCGACGTGGGCTTTCAGAAGCATGGGGCCAGACGATGTTAACAGCCCGGGGAGCTGATTATAGTATTGTAGTCATTGCAGCTTGTGTTTGCACTTTGTAATCAGCAGTATCCTGCCAAACGTATTGCTGGTCATTACTGCATTATTGTGGACTTAGCATGCAGCATCATGATGGATCTTTTTCCCTGTTCGATATTCTGATGCCAATTATCACGGCAGACAAAGTGCGAGAAAATTGAAGACCGATTTCCATCAGTCGGGTCTCCATGCTTCTGGCTTCCCCTTTCTTTGCACTCAGGTACTCACATCCTTGACTAAACCAGAGGTTATAGGCTTCCCGTGCCTGTCAATGGCTCCCTCTGCAACTATGATTATGTTCAGCCTTGTGCCCCTGGAACGGGTCTGAATCATAGAACAATGGCATGTTTCCAAAGCAGGAAAAAAAAAAAAAAGATATCAGACGACTGACAATAACCATACGTTCACATTACAAGCAAATGTGGCTCAAATCTGATTTGTTTAGAGTATTGTGGACAGAGAAATCAGTTTTTTTTCCAGATCAAATCCAGGCCACTTTCATATGTGGTCCTAAATCTGATACATATCCGCTCACAGGCCGTGCGACCGCTGTGTGAACGGTCATATCGGAATTCACGCGATTTAGTGTCTTGCCGCGAGTCTTGTGGCGAGGTGCTGAAAGATGTAGTTAAAACTAGCCCTTGACATCCTAAAAAATGTGATTAAATCTGTTTCAGTGAAGACACTCATGTCACGATCCCACCGCTCCTGGCTACGACTCCGCATCCACACACACCTCCGCACAGAAGCAGCAACCACCGCTCCATAAAAAGCCATAATTAAAAATGTGTCTCTTTCTCATCATCCTCGTTATCATCTGCTAGCTTCCACTGCACATCAACTTCTAAATACAACTGTAAACGCTGTCTTTGTTGTTGTTCTTTTGCGAATGTGCATCAATTCAGTGCCATGACCAGTTCACACTGAACATGAGCATCAGCATTAAATCCAAATTGAGCACTAAGCCCTGTAATGTGAACGTAGCCACTTTCCTTGTCTGCTCTGATTAAAAAAATTAAAAAAAGAAGTCAGGATTCAAATTTCACTCCTGTGCAGAATAATAACAACATTGTCATGTTAAACAAGACAGTTAGGGAGCATTATGTAGCACAATGGCACAATATGGTTCAACATTGTGTTCACTGTGTGGGGAACAAATAAGACTGTGTTACCGCAGACAGTTTTTGACACATCTTGTCCTCCCAGCCGTCCTCTGGAGGCATCTCAGGGATCAACACCCAGTCTGCTCCACAGGCCAGGGCGCTCACCAAGGCCAGGTAGCTGGGATAAAACACACACACACACACACATACAGAACACTGTGTATATAAACAGAGGTGATAATGGTCTCTATCTTGCCTTAGGAATGATGTTTTTAGATCTGCTATTAAGTTTATCAAATGCATTCTTACCCACAATGTCTGCCCATGACCTCCAACACAAATGTTCTCTGGTGACTGAAAGATCAGAGCAGAAAATATGAGAGTTAGACTGATGTATTTAGGAACAAATGTCCTACTTAGGACTTCAAATGGACTTTGCATTATCTAACTTTTATTTGCCAATTTAGGGTGTACTACTGCTCATAGCCTCACCAAATATAACAGATACAAATAAATAAATATAGAAATACAGCTGCTCCGTCTCCCCCTCACCTCTGTGCAGTTGTCATAATTGCATCCACCACTTCGATGATTCTGTGCAGAGCAGAGTCGGTGCCGATTGTCATGTCAGTTCCACAGAAGTCGTTATCGATGGAGCCGACCATCCCCACAATGTGCAGGGCCGAATACTTCTGAACGGCATCGGCTTCGATTAAGCCTGAAAGGATCAGGATGATATAGGGTTGGCCTAGGGTCTCCTCTGTGTGTATTTCTACAGTAATCCTGACAGTTTACTCTCACCGCTTGTTGTCAAAATATAACGCAGCATGATCAGCAATGGAAACTGCTGAGCTCAGGGAAAACCCTAAACAGTTATTCTGTGTAAGAAACATCACTGATTTACAATACAAAAAAATTAATGATGAGCATCTGCTAGTCAGAAAGAATGTGAAAAAGGCATCACATATTTCGATTTATAGCAGAGCACGTTCTTAAGTTCATTAACAGTTAAACTGATGACAAGGACCATTGTTTGTGCAAATCAAACAAAATGAAGAGGCAGGGTTTCATACAGAAAGCCCACAGTTTGTGACAACAGCCAGAATAATAATGGAGAAGGAAAGCTAATAGATTGTGATATACAGAGAGCATGGGAGGATGTGGGATGTGCAAAATATCTAACCTACAAAAAGAAATGCTAATACTGGCAGGTGTTGTAGCGAGTCAGAATGGAACAAAATCTGGAAGTGACCAATGTGGTTTCTGGAGGATTGAATAGCTTTCTCTCCGGTATAGTGGAAACAACTCCCTGGCCTGTTTGTATTTCTTCAGACCAATCACAATCGCCTTGGACGGCGCTGCGCCGACTTTGAGAACCACATGAAGGGGAGGAGGGACTTCCTCTGGACAGGGTCTCCTCCCAGCGGAGCTTTATACCGACACTGCTTACACAGCAACCCAGACTATGTCGGTGTTAGCTGTTAGCAACAGGCTATCACTAGCAGCCTGCTACCACATAAACTAGAAATCCCAATCTCAATGCTACAATAAAGGCAGAGTAAAACACCTGGTAGTATTAATAAGTATGCAGGTTTTACTGGTCTTGTGAAAAGAATGCGAAATGAATGTCTGTTTATAAAGTCTATGAACTCTCTCAAGTACTGGAGCTTGTGCCGTAAAGCGATTCGTCATTTTCCCCGGGAGATCATGCCGGGTGTCAGGCAGTGAAAGCGAGGGCTTATAGGGAACCAATCTATACGCTGATGGTGTCATTGGTCTATAGCCATTATATTGTGCAATCAACATTTACTTCATATTGATAATTTCAAGCATAAAAGTTCAAACTTAGAAAAGAAAATAGAATGAGGGTAAAGAAAAGAGGAGGTTTATCTTTCCTCAGTACCTTGCTCCACCAGCTCCGTCAGCAGTCCACTCCATTCCTCCCTGAAGAGATTAGCTCCCGTCAGACTGCCATCTCCACCGATCACGCACAGGTTGGTGATGCCCTGCTGCACCAGGTTGTGAGCTGCCTTCAGTCGTCCCTCGTGGCTGCGAAACTCTTTACAGCGTGCACTGCCGATAACAGTCCCACCCTGATGAACACAAGTGTAAATATTTATCTTTTTTCCTGTGACTTTTAAGTTACTCAGCTTCCTTCTTACAACTCAGAGTCCAGTGTCTTGCTTGAGGACACTTTGACACTGAACACTGCTGATGAACACAGTTGGGATGTTAGGGGATGACCTCTTTTAGCTGCATGACTTGCATGTTCCTCCTGAATGTCCTATATTGCATTAGATGTGTGGAATGCAGCCCATGATAATTACTCACCACTTGTAGCATGCTGGAGACACTTTCCCATGTGGCTTCCTTTATGTTCTCTCCACCGTCCACCATACCCTGATATCCCTGATTAAAAAAACAAGCTTCTTAGTAATACAAGGGATTACCAAACAGATACTCCAAACAACATTAAGCTAACAGCTGGAGTGATGTGGACTCTAAACGGCATCATTAGGTCATCATTTCTCAAAACTAAATACATATTTCAACCTGATGCAACACCATAGAATAGTAGAAATGTGTAATTGTGAAACTCAAGTAGGGCTGGGTATCTTTCAAAAATGTTCAATACCGATACCAGTACCAATACCTTGACTTAGATACCGGTTCCTGATTTATACTTTTTTTGATACGAATTTCATGAAATCTATTTTAACAAAAATAAATTACTACACACTACGGTAGAAATCTTTATTTTTATTTTTCAGCTCCTTTACACCTATGCGACGCACACTGTAGTCAAGCCTCTCAAAATACAAAAAACACACACATGAGCCCTGTCTGTGTAGTAACATGGAAAAGCATAGTGTTTTTCCTGCATGAATCTACGACGTGTAACGGTAGACAGCCAGCATTATTACAGTAGATCTTGGTACAAGCTTGCTGCATGCTTATTGGCTCACTGATGCTGATGAGATTGACTGCTTAGGTATTGAAATTTGGTATTGAATGACAAGGCGTTTTCAATACTCATTAGTATTGATGCAATTCGATCCGGTGCCTAAAAGAATTTACTCAAGAATTTAATATGCATGGCTTAAAGTTTCTTTGTTCTGCAGAAGCGTGCAGAAGAACACCCAGAGTACTGTGGTACCTAACCTGAGTGGGAGGGGAGTTTCATATGAGGCATCTGCTAAAGCCTCAAGTCAGTTATGTAACAACAACACACTGAGCGAGGAGGTCCATGACATACACAGATGTGCAGGGATCACAGCATGAGCATGCAGAACACAGGCCCTCACCAAAGCTCCTCTAACATCTGCTATGTGAGAATAAATATCCTTGTGTCCATAGATGTACACTCTGGGATCCTACTATTGTCATGCACCTACTGTAAAGTGCAGCCATCTCTTCTAGGGCTGTGATTTTTTTTAAATCGATACGGCAATATAATGACATACTTCTTACAGCAAATGCTTTAAATATTTGCATTCATTAATCATTTTGGGATTAGACACAGAATATAAAATGTCCTATTAAGATCTCTGTAGGCATGAATTTTAAGTGTTTCAAGTTGTGTGATTGCTGTTATACAGAATAATAAATAACAGCTGTTGTAGTACATGGTCATCATTCAAAATCAACGTGTACTGCAATATCATATAATGTACTCCGTATCGTGGTATGTATTGTATCATGAGGTTGCAGGTAATTCCCAGCCCTAGTCCCTTCATGAAATGCATTAATCTAAAACACGTGTCACTGATTCTAATATCTTTGACATTAAGTTGCTAAAGAAGTGATTTCTCATACAATTACACATTTTGCCTAATGTGCATTAAAGATATGCTATAAGGTAGCATGTGAATGAGGCAGTACACAATTTCATTTAACATGTACAGGTTATGCTGTGTTCACATTACCAGCAACATGTCAACATTCTACAAGTCATTTTCAATGGAAGCCGGCGATATGACGCTACAAACTGATGCTTGGCTGTTTGTAGCTTTTGTCGCCCGTAGTGTGAACACAGCATTAGTATGCAGAGGTGATGTGACTGCAAGTCATGTTTTCCTATTTTGGGCCCACTTCTATAGTATAAAAAAACAATGTCTATTACAGTAGCAAAAATGCCTTAACAATGATCATTACAAAGTATGAGCTCACCTCATGAATGAAATAAACTTTTGCTCCTACATATAACCCCATTCGAACCACGGCACGTACCGCAGCATTCATCCCTGGAAAAAATAAAGAATACCAAAAAGTAATCTTAATACAAAACAAACTTTGTGCAATGCAGTGATGAGCAGGGTAAATAGTCACACGTTAAAGAGGGAAAACACATGTTTTTTCAATGATAGCAAATCATTGTAAAATCCTGATTTGCACAGTTCCACCATTGCTGCATGGATATTTATTTAATCTCTGTCACAAAGGACTACAGCAGTATTCCTTCTCTCTCAGTATTTATGTGCCTTAAATGTGAGAGATGTGTGTTTGTAAGTGCAGTCGATGTGTGTTGATACTGTTATCTGTAGCTTGGGTCACATTTTTTCCTCACCACAGCACACTGCCATTTTTGGTCAGAGAGTTTCCCAGCTCCTCCTACAGCCTCCCAGTTGTTTTGTGGTTAATCCATGTGAACTGGGTAACCAATAAGGCACTGCTCTGTGACTTGAATGTCAATGATAGGTTAGCTTAACACTGACACTGGGAATAATGGATAATGCAGGCAGGAACTTGGCTGACTGGGGGAGGTATAAACAACAGAAGAAAGGACTGAGTTTCCTTTCTCTGTACAAACCGGTGGACTCCAGATCTAATGGCAGCCAAGCAGTGCTGTTACTAAGCAACAAAGGTTTAGGCCTGTGGGGCAGGAGAAGACAGCAAAGAAAACTGAAAAGACAGTGAAAAGTACAGTACATGGTAAAATATACTGGGAAGTAAAAACCCTTCAAAAATTTGTGTTTTTTTCCTACATTCCTACAGCCACAGAACAAAAAAAGCACCCATACACCATACTGCTCACTGTAACAGCCCATGACCTAATGTCTCATTACATAACTATGTTCAGATGAACAGCCTGGTTTAATTGCAGTCAGAGAAGACAAATGAGGTTTAGAGACTGAGCAACAGACAGAGAAAGAAGGCAGAGATAAAACAAAATGTAAAGATTACCCAAGAAATGCATGTTTCATGTTTATTGTCGAGCTTAGAGGTCTTTATCAATGATGAAAGTCATTAAGTTTGGCCCTCTCATTCTGCAGAACTGACACTTTCTCGTGCAGAGTGAGTGAAAAGACCAAGCCAAGGCTACACAATGCCCTCTGACATTGACATTCAGTTCCTGTCATGCATACCACTGCCTCATTGGTTTGCTCTGGGGCCAACTCCATGTTTTTTTTTCTTTTTCTGTGTGTATGTGTTCATGTGTGTGCTGCTAACAGTGAATTCTGATTTTAAAGTCGCCCACCAAAGATTGATACATTTCTCCAGAGCCAAGGGGAGCTATAATATCCATAACAATTACAGTAAAGTGCAGAAAACTGCAGCGCTGCGTCTTGTTGAAAATGCAGAAAGTAGATCTCCGGGTAGACGTCCCAGGAGCCTTTTTCATGCAAGACATGTCACATTACGCAAAGCGCATGTGTAATACAATACAATGATGCAATTAATTATGGCTGAATTGAATCCCATTTAGCTGCTTCGGTTTGTATTGTGCATGCTGGCTCACTGTCATGACTTAATGGGACACTTGAATAGAACAGAGCCATTGTTAATGTTATATTAGGAACACCTGTGCTACAAGTCAAAATGTCTGCTGTGAAAAAGGACTATAGGTTGTCCAAATGGCTGTACATCAACTATACAACATATGATTTTCCATAGTTTAACAGACATACTACTGTATATACATGTGCATCAACACAGGAACATCTTGTTATTAAGATATTTATTCTTTTCCATTTTAGACAACCCAGTTATACTGATATATTTTCTTAGGTTAAAGGGGACATACTGTGCTCATTTTCAGGTTCATACTTGTAGAGTTTCTACTAGAACATGTTTACATGCTTTAATGTTCAAAAAACACATTGGTCTGTCTGTCTGAATATACCTGTATTCATCCTGTCTGAAAGACCTGTTGAGTTTGTTGATACTTTCACAGTATTTATACAGTAACTAGACCTGCTTTAATATAACAACAACATGGAAATCTCACTTTGAAATTAAGTTTATTCCATTACATAATCATAATATAACTGATCAGAATGGCACTGGCGGTCTAGAGGAAACATATATGTCATTACATCGTCAATGCTACAACATGTTACATTAATGTAAATACTGGTGTAATTTGTCTGTAAAACTGTATTATAAAATATCACATTGCAACAAAAAAGCCTACTAGTTACTGGTAGCTTTCATTTAATAACTTTTAGTTTCTGCCTTCCAAATTCACATCAGGGCTTGAACTGAAAAGCTATACTCGTTTTCAGCATGAAGTTGCAGTAGCCATTCTGTGTATAATAAACTGCTGTTTCATGCTAAACTAATATAACTTAATTACTATGTAATACTAGTGGTTTACATCGTGGTAGTAGGCGTGTATAATAACTAGTGCTCCAGTCAAATGAAGAGACAAGCCGGTGAGCATGTGACCAGGGTTTCCTCTGTGACGCAACCAGAGATGCAAGGTTATGCAGCTCATCACGTACACAGGATACAGGCATCCCAGCGCTGACCCTCACTGTGATTGCTAACTAACCACAAGCCCAGCTCTCATCTCACTCAATATTTACATGTCAAGAGAGCTATTCTGCGGTTTATATGCTCACTGTCAGTTCCTGCATGTCAGTAACCTACAGCACAACCCGCAATGCAGTGGCCTGCACTTCGATGGCGGTCACTGCTTCATACCAGATAATTAGTTAATGAAATGGTTACATATTACCTCGCCAGTTATACTGCACTACTAAATGGTCTGTGAATAGGAAAAGACGACACGGCTCGACCTTGGCAGCTCCCTGAACTGTTGTCACCGTGCTTAGCGACAAACATGTCCCCAAATCAATGGCAGAGGATGATGCTGTTAGCGAGTTAGCAGGTTATGTCATGTTAGCATGCTAACTGGCGGGCTTCCTGACTAACCTTACTGTTGTTATACATGTAGCTGTTAAACAATGCTTTTTACACTGTAATAAGAAAAGCCCCGTCACTCCACTAACAGTACTGCATCACACAGTTGAAGACGTGTGTTTTCGCCCTCTACGGGCCTGTGTCCCTACAGTGACACAATAATACATATCTGTGAAAGAAAGTGTCACTCGACAGTTTACCTTGAGCATCCCCTCCGCTGGTCAGCACTGCGATGGCTTTCCCCGCTCCCGACAGGTTCTCAAAAAATATTTTCTTGCCGTCTGGTTGCGCCATTTTCACAAAAGTTCAGTGTATATCCCAATCCAATTCGAAAAGATAATACAACGGGACCGCAATAGTATAAAATTGTGCTGAAATGATGAAGGGCAACACTCGTCCGCCCCCTCTACCTATTTGTGCCCGCTATGCTCTCCTTCTCCCTGTTCCGCATCTATCCGTCGATTCGTGTCTAGAGGGTAACCCGAGATTTGCAAAAACCGGCGAAAACGCGAGACTCCTCTCCCAACCACCCAACCCTAACCATACCATTCGAGGTTAATGCCTAACCATACCCAGCTTACCTTACCATTCGGGGTTAATCCCTAACCACACCAATACCTTAACTAACCGAGATAAATGCCGAACCTTACTCGTCTCGCGAGACTTTGGCAAATCTAGGGTTTCCTTGTAGCCACGACTGTCGATTTTAGAGTGATTGACATGGCCGTGAGCCAACCAGATCTCGGTTTAAGAAGCTTTCCTTTGATTTTTAACCAATGGGACCGTAGATGATATGTAAGCGGAACAGACAGGAGGAGGATGCCAGCAGTGTGGATCCCAGTTCTCAGCAGGGATGTTGTTGAGGGTAAACCCACCAAAACTTTGTTTTTACTAAATTCCTCTTAAATAGTCCGAAATATGTATACTGGAAACAGCTGATGGCAGGCCACAACACACTGCAATACGTTAAATGGAACAGTCCCACACAGAGAAATTTTGTTACAATGATGTTGCAATTTTACATTCTTGGGATGACACAATGTAGCAAATAAGTGGCAACAAAATATATAAATGTGCACATTGTTAAAGCTAATACATTATTTCCCCAGGCCTTTTCACAGTGAGTAATTATCACAGCCTACCAAAACCTGTATCCATTGATCCATAGAAAAGATTAAAAGATTATTATTATTAGTAGTAGTAGTAGTAGTAGTAGTAGTAGTATCATTAGTATTATTAGTTTTAGGCTATTATTATTAGTGTTGTTATAATTACTCAATGTTTAATAGTAGTAGTAGTAGTAGTAGTAGTTGTTGTTGTTTTTGTTTTTGTTTTGCACATATGTGTTTGCATGTCTTGACTGTTTGTTGTTCTTTTTCTTTTTCTTTTCTTTTCTTTTCTTCTTTTTTTTGTATTCTTGTTCTGAATATGACTTCCATTTTCCCAAAAGCTGATATATTCAGAGAGCCAACCACTGATTCTTGTTGGTGCATGATAATATTTGCTGTTGTCTTAAATTTTGCCTTTTTATACAGTAAATCTACTCAAAATCCCTCCTGACAAACATGAAACATGCAATGAACTTGGTATCAGTATTAAATTTCGATTTTGTCTCACTGTCTCCATCCAGTGGCTTGAAGAACAAATTACAGACGCAACGACATTAAACTTGGGTGCATCACCCAAAGGAAAAATACACTACTGTCCAGAATTAAACAGAAATACTATGTTCAAGAGCTTTTAACTTACCCAAGATATTTTTTATTCAAGCACAATATGTATAGGCAGATGTGGAAGCCTATTTAGTAGGCTAGTTCTCATCAAAAAGTGAGTCGTCATCATCATAATCTGTGTCAGGTCTTTGTATTGTAATACTCACTACATACTGACCCTGCATTCCAAATCGCATACTTTTGCTTTTTACTTTTAATACCTACTGCAGCTGCCCTTGCAAAGTACATACATGCGTATACAGTTGGGACATACTACTTCATCATACTACATTGCTTAAGTCCTCAAATGTGACTTTACTCTTGCTTGTGCTTCTTTTTGCATCTGTTACTTCTGGGAGAGGGAATTGCTTCCTTTACATAGCGAGCCTCCTTCCCCTCTGGCGTTTACAGCGATCATATGGTTTCACTCCACAGGGTTGCTGAGAGGATGGCTTTGCTGGAAACTAGAGAGATGATGCTGCCAGCAGGAAACTCAAGTAGAGCCTCTTCATTTTCTATTTCATCTGCGCTCGACATTTTTTTCCGCCTTCAGCTTTTTGCTTCACATAACATGAAATGTTATGTGAAGCAAAAAGCTGAAGGCGTGTAAAGCATGTAAACATGCATGTAAAGCATGTAAACATGTTCTAGTAGAAGCCCAAAATACAAGTATGAACCTGAATATAAGCATGATATGTCTCCTTTAAGTGACAGGTAGAATTTCTAGTATTAGTATTTTCTCTCATGTACACATGTAAACAGCCCAGAGAGAGCTCTACTGGCTGGCGAGTTGCCATGAGCGTTGTTTTCACACGGTACCCGTTGAATAAATATACCTGTGTTTAAAGAGCTGGCTTTGTCTCTGCCTGTTACACTCTGTTAGCTTCACCCTGCAATGAAAATTATACTGGATGTGAAGAGAATGGTTGAATAAGCCGCATTGAAGGGAAATGAATGTGTTCATGTCTGTGGGGTCTGGTGTTGGTGAGATTTAATGGTGCGTTGAGAGACGTTCAGGAGCAAAGGGTGCAAATGTGACATCTGGGTTGAAATGCTGTGGTATAGCCTGCAGGTAGAGCTCCCCAGGCATGAGACTCTATATGAAAGACTGCTTTTTTTTAAAAGTAAGTACACTTCTGCACACTTGCATGGAAGTGTTGGGTTTGAGTTATTACATCTATATGTGGCCGTCTTTAGTGAAAAGCCTCCGTCGTTGTTGCTAAGCAGCCATTGCTGAAGTGTTTGTGCTCTGCACTTCTCGAAGTGTAAATCCTCGGGGTATTTGGAGATGAAATTTGAGTAGGATGCACTTCTTGCTTTAAAAATATATATATTTCTTATTCCAACTACACAGTAAAACACAGCACTTATTTTATGTTGTTTAATATTTGCAAGATGGACCTGCCTGACACTGAGTATTAATAACAACAAATGGAAAGTTTTCATTAACTGCAGATAATGAATTTTGAGTAGTATGAAGTATTTACACAAATGTGTGACAAGCATGGGGCAGCTAATAATGAGTTTTGAATTTATAAGCTTCAACCATTATGAGATTCAAAATAATATGTTTACACTAATTGCTAATAGTCAATATTTTCTGCTGATATTCATCTTTAAAAGTGACTTTTCTTTCATGTAGAATTAGTTCTTGTTGGATTCATTGTTTCACCAAGAATCTTATTCCTAATAGGAAGAAGCCTATCAATCACTACACCCATTCAGTGGCAGGGAGGATTAAGCAGTAGTCTAACTGTGCGATGACGTGTCAATAAAATAACAAGACTGAGAGTCTACAGCCATGCAAGCAGCTGTGTGCTTTGAGGTCAGCATGCTAACATGCCCACAGTGACAATGCTAACATACTGATGTTTAGTAATGTTTACCATGTTCACCATCTTAGTTTAGCATTGTAGCTGTGGGGTGTTTCTCAAACAGGGGTCCTTGAGAGAGTTCCAGGGGGTCCCCACATAAATGGGGAATAGTTATTTTTTATGATTTAATTCACTCTAGAAGTGAACCCAATGTGAGTAAGGGCCTGTGTTCACATACGTAGCATCTGAGTGCCAGCGTCTTTTTTCAACTGATTCCAGTGAGGACAGAGTATGCGGCCGCATGCAGCCGCCTAGAGAAAAGGTGCTGGGGCCCAGCATCTTTTTTCAGAGCGCTCTGCCTTTTTTGTGCGGCCGCGCTGAACTTTTCAGAAAGGTGGTGTGTTATCACTGGTGTTGCTTTTCAGGAAACTATCACAGAGAGAAAAGCCTGTTTGTGGGAGCAGATCATCCAGGAAAAGTCAGAGGATCACCAAAGTTATTACAATTCATCCTGAGGACAACATGAATGACTGTACCAACTTTCATGACAATCCGTCCAATAGTTGAGATGTTGCATCTAATCCTAATACATTATCAGGCATTTCTTTTCACCAATAGTGAAATCTGTGAGGCTGATAGTAACCGTTCCCTCCCAGCAGAGGTCACTCATGACCCCTTCTTAAATCCCAACAGTCTTATGTCCCTGAAGGTGGACCTCATCTCTGTCAAATTACATTTCCTGCTTGCAATTTTACACCAAAAACCTTGTCCTTTATTGTGATGCTCATTTGTTTCCCAGGGGAAATCAGGTCCCAATTTGAGCAGGTTTGTGCAATAGGCTCACATTGATTGTTTGTTTATTGGCTGGAGGTTGTCACTCAGATTGGTCCTTTTTTGTTGGGATAAGTTTTAGCAGATGTTGTGTCCTAAAGCCACCGAACTCAATCTTTATTCATCCCAGGAGAAGAACTGCTGCCTCATGGCTGAAGCACATGGAACAAGTTAATGTCAAGCACAGAAGTTTGCAAAGTGCAACTGCTCGTCAATTAAAGAATCGAAGCACGTTTATGGTATGGTATTAAATTATTCTGGTTTATGGAAGAATATATCTCATGCACAATAAAGGTTCTTTATGAGAGTAAGCACATGTTAATTAATTAAATAATTGTTTATGATGTAATGATGTGACTGGACAAAAAAGCTGCTCCAGGTTCAGATGGATCTGACATTGGAGCCCAAAACTACATGACTGTTCCGCAGTATTTAATTATCATTTTAAAAACATACATTTTAATAGAGGAACAACCTTGTTCCCAGGCTTGTGATTCCATAACTAATTTCATTGAACTGCTTTACCCATTTTCCTGTCAGAAATAATATTACTGTAACCTGTCAATAAGAAGGTACTAAGAAGTATACTTACAGTGTAATTTATTTCAAAGTCCCTCTTAACCTGTTCAGATCCCATTCCAATGGATCTAACTTTTCTAGGGTGTCTAGATCTATGATTACGGTCATCTGACTCCCAAATGCACAAACATATTTGATTGGATGTCTTTAAACCAATCACAGTGTTCCACATCATTTAAAGTGGACTGCAGAGCCACACCCCCTTTTTCATCAAGCATGGCCGACCATGAGACAAGGAGGAAGCCTCAGGCACATTTTATTCTGTTAATATTATTGTTAAAGTCCATCATTTGTGTTTAAACTGTTTAAAATAAACAAGAGATGTTATATTACTTATACATGTCAAAATATCATATGAAAGATTTTCAGATTTTACTCAGGATTATTAGAAAATCTGATTCTCATGATGCAGTTAAAATTATACAAAATATATATGCAGTGTCTTTTAAAGCATCACTTTATTCACTGATATGAGTTAACCATTCATTAAAAAATAAAAAAAAACGTATTTATTGTCATTTCTACTATTGATGGTTTCTCGCGTTCAGATTCTCCATCCATTGGAATGGGCAGAAAAAATAACCCATAATAAAATATTTTAATCTTTTTTTTATTGCTAATAATTTATGAGTGCATTTAGAGTAGAAATCTGCCATTATGGTATTTTTTTGTTTTTGGAACATAATTGGGTTCTGAACACAAAGTTGTTACTCCCTTATTCCCTCACCTCTTGTCTACGGAGAGAAATAAGTCTCAATAATGGTGTGAATGTGACGTGTTTCATGGCACACAAATAAAATTAACTGTGCAAATGTGTACCAAGCTGTGGTCAGCTTTGTTTTTGTGATATTCCCATTAAAAAGTAGTCATTTCCTCAAGTAATTAACTACAATGTAATGTTTACAGACTATTTAAATTGATAATTAAAGTTTGATCAGGCTGGAACAGAGGCAGTCAATAAGCATGTCTATAAGGTCAGGAAAGGGACTCTAAGGCTAAATGCTTGAATGGAAGTTGTCAAATTTAACGTCATATGGCACTGGAACACTGTAAAAAATATTTTTTTGGAACTAGGCCTGTCACACTTAGAAATTCCACATGAATGTGCTAAAAAGATGGATATCTGAGCCAGTGTAACGTGTGTTTAAGTGCTGGTCTGTTTAAGAAAAAACCCACACGTGTCAGGTGATCCATGCACACACCTCCCACAACCTAACAAGTTTTTAAAAAGCAAATATTACTAGAGAAATAACTTTGAAATTGTAAATATATATGTACCGTACTCACACTTATTCAAACTGGCTTGTATTTACTTGTAAAATGGTTTCAAATTTCTTCAAATTAGTTTGTATTTGTTTGTGGATTGGACAACACATCATACAAATCATCATACACATTTGAAAATCTTGTTTTTATTTGTGGATCATGCAACACACATTTGGCAGTAATTTCTCTCCAAACTTCTTTTCTTATACTTTCCTATTTCTCCTGGTAGATAGTAAGTCCTTTAATGATATCCCATATGTAGTAAATAATTAAACTGTAATTTGCAGGCTGCAATCTGAAGCGTTACCTAAAACAATTATACTGCTAATAAAATACAATTATTGCACCCTATATAAAGCACTGTAAGCATTTCTGTAACCCTTGTACTCATTTGCACACTGTTTGTGTTTCTCATATTCTTCCTTTAAAGAGTGCAGTTTAGATTATTTACACTTTATTTCTATCTTCTACATTAAAGTGGGATCATGTAAAGTACTGGACAGACATTGTGAGGTAATGGTGTGTAAAAAGTGCAGAGCCGTGAACAATATCCTCCATGAACAGAATATCATTGTGCTTGTCATGCATGTCTGCTGACGTGCTGCATCATTTAGGCTGATACATGAGGCTCATTAAAATAGTGTACATGGAGATGCTCGATGGCAGACTCCATATTACAGCTGATTTTAAAGGGGACATAATATGCTCATTTTCAGGTTCATACCAGAGCATGTTTACATGCTTTAATGTTCAAAAAACACTTTTTATTCTCATACGGTCTGTCTGAATTTACCTGTATTCACCCTTTGTCTGAAATGCTCCGTTTTAGTGCCTGTCTCTTTAAGCCCAGTCTGCTCTGATTGGTCAGCGTTTCCGGGTCTTCCGCATCTGCGCTCTCTGCGTTTCTGCCGTCATAGATATAGACAGTGCAGGTAGTGCAGTTACAGGGCGGCTGTGGCTCAGTAGGTAGAGCGGTCGTCCACTAACCGGAAGGTCGGTGGT
>JAOVVB010250799.1:0-20399 GCA_028570985.1 Heterobranchus longifilis | reverse complement strand
ATTAAATTATTATTAACTTATTACAATTTGTTAAATATATTACCTTTTGTTGAACACATGCTTTGAAACAGGCGTTTCTAACATCAGGTGTGTCTGCTGTCAGTCTGTCATCACAGCGCTGTTTGTCTCCTGTGCACGATGATGATTCCACATCAGTGTTATTTAATAAATGATCAATGAAGTTAACGTTATTTACATCTATTTAATGTTTTAATTTTACATTTTTGGGAAGCGGGCAGCGGCGAGGGGCTCTTCTGCCTCACGTCTGAACAAAAACTCGACCGGAGCACATCCGTCCGTGGTGCGTTCATGGTGTATCCGGTAATACCGGTGTTCTCACGGGTTTATTAAATTTCCCCACTGTGGCATCACTACTAGTGACCTTAGTAATTATGACTGTAGGTAGTCAGGTGATCGAGTATAAAGAGCGACAAAGTCTGTGGTCGAGTCAAACAAACACAGGACTTTCACCCAGGAGAAATTCAATGTTGACTTATTTTAAGTTAATTTGTAAGTACGTAAAAAAGTTATATACGGAAGTATGTAACTGAAGTACTGTAACTAACACACCTATTTGAACCCAAACCATGATCTTTTCTGACCTCGCACGGCAGCTGGATTCTCGTGATATCACGAGATCACGTGAGAATCACAGGAGATCACACAAATCCATTCTGCATTTACCTTGGTGAGTTCAGTGTTGCTAAACATATGAGCCTATAATAAAGATGCTGTAATAAACCAGAATTATCCTTTAAATGAACTCATTAAATACTATGAAATAAGCATGATTAGGTAATTGGAACATGCATAACTAAAATTAAACAATCCTAAAAAAATAATAAAAATCTGATCCGATTACCGTCAGATGCCAGTGTGTTGAAAAGACAGGTTTTACTCATGTTTTGGGTCCAGCTGGTGAAGATTAAATCAGATGAGTGGGTGTGTTGCCTGCAAAATGGAGTGAGTATAACAAACAGTAAATATAATTATTATGGTGATATAAAAGGCCCAAGTTGAACATAACGAGGATAATCTTTTATTATTATATAACCTGTAATGTAAATTATGTTTTCTTCTTTTTTTTGCGTGTGTGTGTATTCGCTGAATTGAAAGAAAATACTCTTCCGGACGACTATGAACAAATTCTATGGGAATCTTTGAACTTAACTTGGGATGTGTTTTTAATGGTCCCAGACTTCAGTTTCTCTGATGTCAGCTGAAGCGCCTCGCAAAAAAGAGCCTGAATTCCACTTTCCACTGAATTTCTTGGATGGGTCGATCTCAGTGGCGCACTGTAATATCTTTTTTTTTTCCCCCATTCTTTTATCTACCATTAAAAAAAAAAAAAAAAAAAGCTTTTGATCTGAATCTACAAGGGGGAGCCTGTGAATGTTATCATTATAAGCATAATTTCAACTGGAATATTATTTTTCAAGGAAGCTGCACAATAAGTGAAACTGACAATTTCAAGATGAGATAGAAAACAGATGGGGACAGACACTAAATGAATAGTTCCCAACTTAAGAGGGGACTGTACTTTGTGAAGACAGTCAAGCTGTCTGCTTTAAATTATATTTTCTTGGAGTCCTTGTTCTTTTTCGGTGTCTTCATCAGCTACTGAATGGAAAATGGACTCTTTTTTTTTTTTTTTTATTTGTTTCATGTGGGTTCGTCTGGATCTAGTGATGTAAAAAAAAGCACATAAGCTTTTAATTAAATTTTTCGCCGTGGCCAAGAGGAGGCATTGTTTTTCTGCAGAAGTAGTGCTTTAGCAAAGAGAGGTCTTATGTATACACACATTTATGTTTAGCATTTTGAAATAAACCCCTTTTTATAAACATAAAGCCTTTCATTCCCAAAGTATACCCACAATTTGAAAAATTAGAACATGTGGCAACGAGGCCGTTATCTAACAAAGAGAAGAAAAAAAAAAGGTTTGTCTTTTTTTTTGTTTATCTGACCTTTATTTAATCACAGCAGTCTCTTGAGATCGAAATCTAATTTTAGACAGGGTCCTGGCATAAATGACAACATAATTATGTTACAAGAACCTCCAGAGCCAACACTCACAGAAGGGAAAAAAAACAACAACCCAAAACATAAAAGGCATTTAAATGCATTAAAACCCATTTCCTAACATGGAACTAAAACAAAGAATTCTGTTAATGAAATAAAGTTTGTCACAATTATTGACTGATAGCATTTTTTATTGACTACAGTATATCTTTTATGTTAAAAGATAAAATCCATTCTGGTTTTTTTTCTGCAATAGATATAGCAAGTGTCCTTGATGCAGAGGAAGTCCAGCGTCTGTTTGGGTCTTTGTAGTGGAGCCCAGTCCTGTGTGTACTGCCTGTGTAACACTGTGAGGAAGTGATAACTTCAGACAGTGTGGCTGGATGACTTTGTTTTATGTCTCCACAGAAAGTATACTATAAAGAAACTTCAGTAGCATCAGAGCTCCTTCCCAAAAAGCACGAGTCGGGCCTTGAATTTGTTTCTTTCTCCCTTCTGTCTATCCTCAGCTGGGAAAAGTCAACTCGGTCAGGGCTCTGTCGAGTTATCAACGTCTGTCTAACCTCTCCTCAAACCGACTTTCAAATAGTAGTATGCAGTGTCTCTGTGTCTGTGCAGGTGTGAGTACGTGTCTCTGTGTGTGAGTGATGGTGGTAGACCAGAGGTGAGGGGGGTGTATATGAGGAAGAGGAAAAGCCACAGTATAATAATAATAATAATAATAATAAATTGCTGGTTACTGTCATGTTAGCCTGATAATCAGAATAAATTGGCAGTTCATTTTCATTATTCAGTCAGAAGTGACGGATTCTGTCAATGTCACTTTCAGTTGACACAGAAGCTGTCAGTTGCAGATGAGCAGCGGTTCAATTGAAGAAATAATATCCTGATAGAAGAGTTATTTCTCGATGTAGACTTACAGCTTGTATAGCTAGTAGATTTCCCCCACGCCCGTCATCATTTTTGGGGTCATTTTTTCTGGGTCTGGTACGGTGCCAAGCCCAGTAGTCCGAAAAATGTCCCATTGGCCCGAAAGCCCATTCGTCCAACAGCCCGTTATCCTGAAAAACAAACGTCCATTGCTCCAAAGGCCCATTGCTCTGAAAATACACACTGTAACCCTAACAAACTGAAGCACATGGCTAATTATTATGCAGAATGATGTCATCGAACGTCTCAGCTGTGTGAAACAATAGAAGGCAGGGCCAGAACATTAATCTTTCTGATGGCAGGGAAAGTGTGTATATCCGAAGCAATGGACGTTTGTTTTTGGGATAACGGGCTGTCAGACTAATGGGCTTTTGGTCCAATGGGACATGTTTGGGACTATTGGGGTTTGGGAATAATGGGCCATTGGAATAATGGAGTGTTGCGTCCTAATGTGTCCTAAAACCCAGAAATGAGTTAGCATTTTAGCACTCAAAGTAAATGGGTTTTTGAATGGGTTTTTGGTTAGATGCCTGAAATAAGGTCTGTGGTTAACACAAGCTTAAGACATTTTCCCGTTTAGTTCTACGACATAAAATACGTCAGTAAATACCCTGCTCAGGAATTTCAAAGATTTTACGTATCTTTAAAAAGGTGGTTGCAAAATGAGACTACACAGGTTGTTAGGGACATTAAATGTCACCATCAGCTTTTTTTTTCCCACCACTGTTTCACCTAGTCCCGCCCTTCTGTGCTGTGATTGGCTCATAGCCAGACCTACTCCACAGTGCTGTTTCCGTGCTGGGGTGTAGGTCTGGATTCAATGTGCTTTTCACTCCTGTTTGTATTTCTTTAAACCAATCAGAATCGTCCTGGGTGGTGCCACGCCTCGCGTACAGCGACGGTGCCTCTGCAAAATAGTGACGGGAGGGAACCTGGTTCGGTGGAACACCACCACGAAAATGTTGTAAACATTTTCATTGTAGATCTTTACAATCATTCACTGAAAGGACAGAGCAGGCCTGCCTTATTACACCATCCATATCTTCAAAACGTATCATTTCAGAGTGTAGGTTGATAGCTCGGAGGTTTTTGTTTTTTTTCTGTAGCGAATGGGAACACGGACTTCCTGTTTATGGGCGCCATGCAGATTTCCCCAGAGGCTTTATCACCCTACTGCCTCTGACTTTTCACGTGTTGACGTGAAGAGTAATAGCCAATCACGGCACAGCAGGGCGGGTCTATGGCGAAACAGTGGTGGGAAAAAAATTCTGCTGATGGTGACGGTGAGTCGTGTCAGCGTGATGTAGTTCGTTTATAACATAACGTTAGCTTTTTACATCTGCCGATTGCATTTACACAAAAGTGGTCTTCGTTTGTGACGCTTATCTTGTTGAACAAAATGTGTATCATAAACTTTTTTTTACCACAGAGCTTATTTTATGCAACAATCCAATGGAAAAATCCCATAGACTTTTTGTTGAGGGAACCAGGGTGATACTAACTTCCTTGTTGTCATCACTCGATGGGCACTCACCATGAAGATGTCCCCATTCTTAATCCTGTGTACAAAGCTTTGATTGGTTTTTTTCAACTGCTGTCAATGAGCACAAGACCTATTTAAAAACTGGAAGATATAAGCAGCAATTCTGATCTGGAACCTGGTTACCGTCATGTAACAACCTCACACATTTTTAGCACAAGTACACAGGTTTTGGTGTGACTATCTGGGCATGTCACCGCCAAAATGGTTGAATACATTCCCAGTGATTCAGAAAATGTCATCATGTCAAAATGCATTCATTAGCAAATTGTTTATTTGTGCCTTGATTTCAAAATGGAAATTATGGCAAAGGTAATGAAATAGTCTGCTTTTCAGCTTTGCATTGGAGCACACGTGTGAATTTCAAGGTTGAATATAGCACATGTATTCATGGCAGAGATGAGTAGGTGGTTGGTGATAATGGTGACTGGGAGAAAAGCAATATTGAATATGTGAATGGATCTTTGCATTGGCCGGGCCTGCTCGTTTCTCGAATGGCTCTCCTTATGGGCACTATTACTAGCCATGACAGTGACAGCCAATCAATGAGCGCTAACTGCATCAATTGAGGCTGTTGTACTAAATACTGAGAATTGGTGTAATATATAGAGTTAAGAGAGCAGCTGTCATTTGGTGAGACAAGGTAAATGGATAATTATTCCCTTAGTGTTTATCCCATGTATAATTGTAGTTTCTCATATGAATGATTATTTCCTGCAGGAGATAATATATGTGGAACTCCGGTGCTGCTTCAGTTGTCAAGTCTATGTTTTTTTCTTTCACCTTTCAATCTGCAATGAAATAAATCTGAACAAGCTGCAGACTGTTAATGTACTGCATGTATCTGCTTGACAAGCAAAACATAATTAGTTGCTAGGAATACAAACCTTCACCAAATGACAAATATTAGAGAGTACGAAGTGACAAGGATTTTATAACCACAACATAACACTAATTACTGGCAGAGTGTGATTCTGTAACCAAAGAAACATTAAACACTACATCTTCATCAAGTAAATAAATCATTACCTTGAGCTCAACAAATTAGAGGCTCCAGACTGTCAAAATGTCAAATGTTATTTCAGGCTAATGATATTCCTCATGTTATTTACTTTGTGTAATAAATCAGTTAATATGAATTGTCAACCCCTTTTTAAGATGCTGTATCTCTAATTTTGGAACAAAGCTGTTCATATACAAACACAGTCTCCTTACAAACAGCCTGTGTGATCATACAGGGTCTTACTCATTCTGCAGCAGCAGCCTCTAGTCGCATATGGCAGCGTACAGATGGACAATCTGTTTGGGGCTTCAAAGTTAGGAGGCAAAGTTCATTAACACGCCATGAGCTTTGAGCCTACGATTAGAAAATAATTCCATCATCCTTCTAATTATATGCAAACATTTCCAAAGTTTCTCCCGGCGTGCCAATCATTGCAACTTTAAATAAATAACTGCCTCGTGGAGGTTACATCAGAATCACTTCATTTGCTGCACGAAATAAATGTGACGGCACATCAGCATCCATCAGGAAAACACCAGAGCATCCGGGCAAATATGTCACAGAAATAAAAGATGTTGCACTTGAGAGTGCAGAAGACTTTAAATAAAACTATACAAGCATATATTCAGCACCTTGCACAGCTTAATGTCTGTATGACAGAATAGGACATAAATAAACAAATATGAAAAGGGAGTTATAGATTTAAGGGGAGACACTAACTAATATATATATATATATATATATATATATATATATATATATACTTCCCCAGTTGATTACTTACACTAATACAATAATTTCTTTGTATTACACATTTTCTGAAATGTTAGGTTGAAATATTATCAAATTAAATATGTGCTAATTTGCATACATTTCCAGAACAGACGTGAATATTGGAGCCAGATTCAAAATTCTTGTCTCATTTTGTTGACATATTAGAGTCAAAGCTTTTTTCAGACGGAATTGTGGATATTTCTTTGTATCACCTCATAAATCAGAAAATAGCCATAAAACACACACACTTTTAAAAAATAAAATCAGGCTATGAATGACATATGAACAAAGCCCTCTGTAAAAACCTTCAGAATATAAATAGAAATGAAAGTGGAGAGTCTGGTGTGTGTAAGTGCTACTGAAGTGGAGATTTATGGATCTGAGTTTGAGAAAAACATTTTTTTTGAGAAAGCGGCATTTAAAGATATGTATTGTAAAATCGCATGCATTTTGCAAGATAATACAGGTGAATAGAGTGAAAAAAATACGACTAGATATTAGGGCTGCACAATCAATCTATTTTTTTATCGTCATCACAATATCAACAATAAACACATCTCAAAAGACTGCGACATACTGCGAAAGACAGGGATTTTTTGAGGTAGTTGAAAGAGTTTCAGTAGAAAACTGCTCTTTAAAATGTAACTATCATTCTTTTTTTTAAATGGTGCCTTTTGTGTTTTGTTCAATATTCAATTTGGTCAATAAAATAATGTCAGAAATAACTTCCTTTCAGTTTTTTTCAATTCAACAATCAATTTGTTGTATTTTCGCAGTATCAGAAAGGCAGAACTGATATGACTATTTATTTATCGCAGGTAATATCATTATCATTATCACATATTTTCCTCATATCGTGCAGCCCTAATAGATATCACCATAGAACCTCCCCAGATGATTACATAGCCTACATATTAACACAATAATTTTTTTGCATTACAAGTTTTATGAAATGTTGTATTTAAATATGCAAATGAGGCATGATCTAATGCTTTTTGTGAATTTAGGAGAAATATACAGACGCAAACAAAGTGTAGTAAAATAAACACCTAAATGTGTATTTTGGATTTGGATAACTTTCTATTAGTCTGAAAAAAGACAATTTTTAAAAATTGTCCAGTTTCTGTAGTGTCTTAATAATGAACACATTTTCATCCAATTAAGTCACTGTTCTTTGTTTAACACAAGCAGACATGTTTATCTCGTTTACTCTCTCCCAGTTTCCCCTCCTTCCCCCCCGACATCTTGGATGTGGGCTGAGAAAGAAGAAAAAGAAACATCTCTAAGAGCATGGGGACATCTTCCAGTGAGATTCAGAAAATAGCTGGCTCTCCTGGGCCGCATTAGTCTGAAGGTCATCGAAGGGGAAAATGACCCTGGTTCCTCCCTCTCCTCTCTCTCCTGCTGGCCCTCTCCTCATCTCTCCCCCCTGTAATTGAGTATGGTGCGTGGTCAGGGAGCCTGTGCTCATTGGCGGTCTGAACATGGTAGTTAGTTACACACGTTTTCACCGTAATTACCAGGCAGACTCTCCCTGTCTCCAGATCTTTTCAAGGTCGCATCAATTTCACAGCTATCCACACTATCCGCCCCCGCTCCATCTCGCAGTGCGCCGGCCGCTGTCATTACAGGCTTTCAGACCCTCTTCCTCATCGTGAACTTCCTCCTCCTCATTTCTTTAAAGCATATCAAAACCAAAATGGCAATTATTAGTTGATCATCCAATCTTTTCCCTGCAACTGTCGCTGCTGCAGGAGGAGTGTTGCGATAACCTTCTAGTCTGAGAGTGACTCATCTCTGGCTGTAAATGTTATTACTGACTCACTGTAATGCAGATTTACTACTTCTCTAACCGCCATTAAATGCTGCTTGACTGCCTCGGAGGGAAGAGGTCAGTGATTTTGGCAAAGGCACCTAAAGATTTGAGTGGCCTCGGAGTGTAACGCAAACCCAACAGAGGCCAGAGTCCCTGACATAAGCAGTTCTGCAACGCCAAGGGCATAGGTTTCGTTTCTACATTGGGGCAACATTTTGAGCGTTAAACACTTTATTTTCCTGCATTCTGGTGAATTTTTATGCACCAATTTATGGAAATCGTCATTTGCATGATCCTGTTTAAATCAGTCTAAAATAAAAATCTAACAATAGCTAGAGCATTTATTCTTTTGCAACGGAAAGTGGAGGCTTCTCATGTTGCATTACATGAGGCGCAAAACTACGTGACAAATGACAATCACAATGCCTTTGCACTTATAATCTCATATGCTCTACACTCATATCTCTAAAACTAGCCTAAAACATTTACATAGTACAAATAACTTATAGTGTTAAGAAATAGTTTGTTCATGTTTCTACATTTAGAAATATTTTGGATCAATATGTTTTGTGTTTATTCAGTAAAATGTGATGTAAAAACATGTCAGATTTTTGTATGACTTAATTTCAATACTTTTATCAGTTATTATGGTTTATAGAGTTACATAACTTTTTTGCTTAGGTTGTACAGATTGTAATATGAAGCATTTGAAGATACGCCAAGAAATGACGTCACAAAAAGCAAAAATACCGATTAGGCACTGGCAGACCATTTCTGTTGCAGAGTTAATTTCTTCAAAATAAAAGTCAGCTGCTACATTCATGTTTTTGCACATGTGGGTTACGTGTCCCCTGCATCCCCCCTGGAATCTGCGCCTATGTGTACCACCAACGCAGCATTCTGTTCACGTTTCCCTCTCTTTCACTGCATGTCTCGGATCAGCTGCATTGCTTACACACCCGGATGTCTGCTTCCTCCGTCTCCTTCTCTCTTTTGCCCCTCCACAGGCTCCTCTCATTTGCTTGACACCCTTGTCAGACCATGCCCAGCAAGGAGTCAGTACTTACTAGGTTCACAGCCGCTGTCAAGTCCTCCTGCAGGCCCGTCAGCCATGCCAGGGACAGTGTACATACTTCAGTAGGCTTTAAAAGCGTGAGCACCACTCAAATCAAGGCACAGCACAGCAGAACATCTGTTTCGCCATTTTATTCCATTTGGTGCAGCGTGTATTGGCAAAGCGCCGATAAGGCCACCTGTTTACCAGCATCACGCCATAACCCAATCCCCTCGACCGCAGTCTCAATTTTGAAATCTTGCAGAAGATGTCCGCAGAGTGCTGCTGAAATGATCGCTCCGCTAAGTGGTTGTGATTTGTTTATGTTGCCTATTAAACTAATAAGTCCTCATATCGTTGTCAAGGCCTGACATTGGAAAATGGAGGAGGATGATACTAGCTGACTACATGGCACAATGATGGCACAGATTAGCAAGAGTGCCGCTTCACAGATCCTTGTCCTATGAGAAAGGGAGGGGGTGGTGTGTGTGTGGGGGTGCTTTATTGTGCCATCGTTTGATTGAGTTGCAATGTGTCAGGACTATCAGCCCATGCCATCTGCACGTGTCCCGCATCCTCAGTGCTGAATTGATTGAGATTTATTGTAAAGGATGATTAAAGCACTGGCGGCGTAGTCGATACGAGGAAGAGTGAAGCTGTGAACACGCATCAGCTTCCTGTTCTCTGACAGAAGAGGTTGACGGAGCCAAACAGCTCAGAGTAACGAATCGTTAGAAGGGCCCACTAGTGCCGGTGTACCTAAATAGAAGTAGGTGAGTGTAAGGCCAGGAAATGCATGGTTTAGCAAGAGATGTGCACATCCCTCAGGGCTGACCGTGCCCTGGGATTGGCAGCACTCGGCCTAATGCATCTCAAAGCTGTCCTTGAGTGGATACAGTATCTACCACGCCAATACCAGCATGATTAATTGCTCGGGTGGTCTCATCACTTTTAGTCCAGAAAAGGCTCTGAACCCCTGAGGAACAAACAAACCTACTTAACCATTTAGTGCTTTCTCTGCCTCCGGTTACTACTCAGTCCACCCACCTGGATACACTCTGACAACCGTGGACACAAGGGAAGCATGAATCTTACAACACTGCACTCTTAATCATTCTGCATCTTTGGGCAGATATATGAAGGTTACCCTGGATTTGGTAGGTTAAAACATCTAACAGCAATCCTCTCCGGCTGAGAGCATTAGAAATGTAATAATTGACTGGCTCATTGTTGACTTTATTAAGTTCTACCTGCCTCCCTGTATGCATATGCATGCACAAGCAGCTGTCTCTTCCCCCGTGAGCAGTAACTCTCAATGCATGCTCATGAAAGTAAACTTGACTTTTTCAGAGGTTGTGGTGCTTTGCTCTGGCAGACATGAGTGTGCAGAAATGGCAATGCAGTGGGTAAGTCTATCCTGATTCAGAGCCAATCCCTCCCAGGCGAGCCTCCGAGTACAAACCGAAAACTGAGTTCTGTCCACACTGATAAGGAGGTCAGCGTGGCCGTGTGACACAGACCGAGATTGCCGGACTTCTCACGGTCAGCAACCTTTTCCTCTAATGCAGCCACCTGAGCTGACCCAGATTTCTGAACGTCTCCAATTGGCCCTTAAGGAGTCCATAGCAGATGGCCGTCATACACCAAAGGGTGTAGATAACAGCCATTTATCAAAGCATTAGAGGACTGCCACAGAATAAGGCCACCGGACATGCATCACCCTATCCACAAATTCTTACCGCTGTTTCCAAAATGTTGCTCATAAATAATTCAGTTGCCTTTATGGCCACGGGGGCCTCAGACTATATGGCATATTTTCATGAAAAACACTGTTTATGGCCGCTGAAGTCATACCACCTCTGTATTGGATTCCCCCCTCCCCCACATACTCACTGAATTTCTCTCTGTCTCTTTTTCACTTAGTGCTGGACCAGCCCTTGTGTGGTCTTTTTGAATCTCTCGGTGCTTGACCTTTTTTCATCACCCATTAAATGAGCCTGATGTGTTCCACAACCAGAATCTGTAATGTGCTCTGGAACCACAATCTCATAACCGGGAGTGATGTGTCCGTCAGTTTGTTAAATGTAGCTGATCAGTCTGGTACCAGAAACTAAGAAATGGAACTGATGTGGTCCAGGGACCGTATTACAGAAACGTCTTAACTTGCAGATCCTAACTATCATAGTAATTAGGGAATAAGCCATTACAGATTAACAGTTCCTAAATCAATGTTCTTATCCTAACTTAGGATAGGAAAAGTGTATTACACGAGCTAACATTCACGTTTCCACCAGGTGGTGTTGACTAACTTGTTTAATCCATACAGCTGCTATATTATTTCTTTTACACAACCAACGGAGCTGCCTTCCCCTTTGTATCACTTGCCAGTACTTATTTACTTTTTGATAGCATCAACGCTGGATGCCGTGTACAGCAGAGACTGTCTGCTATCTTATCCCATTCTCTTTCTTTTATATCCCGAGTTACTGTTGTCGTAGGCAAAATTTCCTCAAAAGAACATCTTTGGATTTCTCTGCAGATGTTACCAACACCTCTAACTCATCTGTCTTGAAGTGAAATGTTTTTGCTCCATTTTTGAGAAAAACAATGGTTACAAAGTTGTTTAGATTGGCGAGATGAGGAAAGTAGTGTCAGTTGCTAGGTAACAGACATAAAAGTTGATAACCGATGTTGGATTGAGTATTTAGGATTTTGTAACCTGAGATAAATTGGGTTGAGTAAAATAAGATTGAATTCCAACAAGTCCTCCAAACCATAAACCGTACCATACGTCTCGCTTCTCGTCTTCTCGTCTCGAATACAACCCATACAAGCGTTTTACTAAAATAGCGTCCCGATCGCTTGGAGTAAATACAACCCATTTGAGTGTTTTTCGCCCTCATCCCTGAACGTTACGTTCACGGTTTTAAAAATGCCGTTAACATTGTCAAAATGGACGTTGTTGTGGTAGGTTTAAGTTTAGGCAAAAACTTGGTAGGGTTAGAAAAAAGGTTGTGGTTTGGGTTAAAATCAGTATATTCGAGACATTAAATTACTTCCGTTCTTAAATTAAGACGATATGAAGTATCTGTGATATAGCCTCAGAACCAGAATCTATTGAATTACAGATTTTTCTCCCATGAAGTCCCATGAGTCTGTTAAATGGCACCAGTGTGCTCTGGGACCAGAATCTAATAAAATGAGCTGATGTGTAACAGAACCACGATATGTTGAATGCAATTAATACTTTCCAGAACCAAAATCCCTTTCATGGATCAATGGTCTTCTTTTTGTTTTTATTGAAGCTGGTGCTTTCGAGAACTCTGTGTATTAATGTTCAAGGGGAGTCTGAGGCATGCTAGTATCAGACTGCTGTTTTCTGCTATAAGTCAACACAACATTTTAGATTTCTATGGCCAGAGATCACAGTTTGTATTGATTTTTGCTTCCACATGGGAGTCCAATGGAAAAATATTTTTCTAACATTGAAGTTATTATGAGCAACTTTTCTTTTTTTTTCCATTTAAACATAGAACACCTTTGAAGCTAGGAGACTGATTAGTAGCTTGCCAAGGTCTTGCTGTCCACCAATATCACTGATTATAATTTTCACTTTGTCTTATTGTGCCTCTTTTTTGAGCCATGGGTGAACAGTCGGTTTTCAGTGGCCTCTAGACTCTTAATTTGAGGTAATCAACATCTTGGCATGAACTCCTCTGATTACTGGTGACTTCGTAAGCCACCCAGGAAACCTGCGTGCGATGACAGTTCAGCGTGCTATGATGGAGGGCAATTTCTTGAGATTTGATTGGATATTTGTCATGTGGTAATTCCTAAATAGGAGGCATTAGTGATCTAGGTCAGAACACAGTGGTAGGAGTAGGGCTGTCATTGACCATAGTTCAGTTAGACATATTTCTTAATTAGCCTCACTGTCTGCTCCCCTCAAAGTAATTAACTTGATCAGAAAAGACCTTGCCTGAAGTCGGAGTAGAGTCAGAAAAAAATGCCATGGCAATGACTAACTACATTAAAAATTCTGAAATCATATGTTTATCCCAAGCTGTCTGCAATTAGTATGCAGAGTGAGCAGCCTAATTTTAAATCCTCATAGATTACTCTCGGGGAAGTGATCTGGGAACGTGCTATCATAATTTATTTGGCTCAAGGTGTTATTTTTTTTTCAACTTACAGAACATTGTTGAACAGGTTTGTACTATAACAACAAACAAATTATAATTGAACATGACACTTTGGCCTCTGCATGTTTTTATTTCCTTTTTTCTTTTTTTGCACACATGCTACATGCTTCAGGTTTTTCATGCGAGAGAGAAAGAGAGTGAGAGCAGAATCCATGGAGACTGAAAGATAAAGCATCACATGATGGTCACTGTAATTGCATCCGAGACAACGGAGCACATTAAAAAAATCCCCTCCCTTTCTCGCATGTTTTATTGCCTCATCCTCTCCCCTTGATGGAATTATTACCCTATTTGTCCTAAGAAAGAGGAAGCTGGCAGAAACCATTGAGACAACAGCCCATCCCAGAGGGTAGATCATCCCCTGTGATATGAATGTGCTCTGACACAGTGATGGAGACCTATAGTCGTATCAGTATGGAGAGGATTTAAAGCAGCGATGGTCCTCTTTTCTGCAGTGTCCATCATCTCCCTGTCTGTGGTCCTGAAGGTATAACACTAGGAGGAAAGATACGGGCACAGCTGCATATTATTATCACCCCGACAAGATATTATTCTCATATATTTACCATAAACATTTCATTGCCCAGCTGTTGTCCCTCCTACTCACTTGCATTTATCACCAGAGTGCAGAACAAAAGGCAAACTCTCTCTTTTCTACATGGACTTATGCTGCAGATTGTCAGGATTCTTCCTCTTTCCATCTCTCCTAATCTTTTGTATAGATCTGTAGGGCTTAAAGTCCATCTTTTCCAATTGGCTAATGATCTATTTTGAGCAGTTGGAAAATATCTGTCTCAGTTAGTTCTGGTGTTGAAAAGTTTGAGAGATGGTGCTGAGGGGAGTGCGAAATCAATAAACCTATCAGGGAATGGTGACATGATATATGCTGGCTGGGCAGCCACTCCGCAAAGAGCAGCAGGACTTGGCACAGGCATGAAAAGATGAATATACGCTACTTAAAATATCATAAACTGTGCACAGTAAAAACAAAACTTTATCGGTAGTTGTCTTTGCCTGTCATTTATCACAAAATATAAGATTTAGTGTTGTTGGGACCTTTAAATCTGAGGCATAAACTGGTTGTGTGGCTAGAGAAGTTCTCTTATAACAAGGGAGACACAAGTTCAAGCACTATGTCTTCTCCAAGTGTCCTTGAGCAAGACGCAATGCACTCTCCTATGTGTCTAGGTATTATAAGACGCTCTGGGCAAGAGAGTCAGCAATAGTCATCACAAAGTTATTCTCAGGTCCATTCTTACTCAGCTCTATTAGATGAATTTGCTGTCCCCTGTTACCTGAATTCATACAAAATGTCATAGCCATAATCCTTGATGAATATACTTGCATTATACTTGCAATTACAGCACTAATCTGAAAACATGTTCTCTATGGCAAATTGGTGTTTTCATTCTTTTCCAATCCAGGATTTAGGGGTGTTATGGGAGCCATAGCATTGTCTGAGCATGCATGGTTAAATGAAGAAATAGATTTTGTTAATGAAAAATGCAACAGATGGTGGCTGTAAACCCAGTCCCTGCAGAGCATGAACATTTCCTGCAGAATGACGGAGAGCGGATTAAGGTCATTTTTGCCTGGTTTTTCAATTTATAAATTCATGCTCAGAGGGTAGTGAAAAAAAAGGGTACTGGCATCCTGCCTCCGCACTCTTTGGGAAATCCAAATGTCAATGAGCACATATTGGAAATGTGCAAATATTAGAACAAAAAACACAGTTTAGGAGCAGAATGTTAAGGCGGCCATCATAACAGACAATGAGACACCGAGGCTGACAAGGGCCACCCAGAGAGCCCATTGCCCCCCCCCCAAAAAAAAAAAAGAAAAATGTTGTTTATCAGCATGAAAACAAGACAGGAGTTGATCAGAGGTATGTATTGTTTTAAAAGATGAAAAACAAAGTAAGTGTCATTCATTCAGCTCACATTCAATTCATTTTCAATTTCATGCTCGTGCTTATTGCCAGATTATGATTTAGGCTTTTTTTTTTGACCATATTCGTACAAAAAGTCTATTCATGTGAGCTATGTCTTTTCTTCTGTGTCCTTGTGCCGTCTGCAGACTCGGGCCAATGTCGTTTCAATGTCATAATTTGAATAGAACAATCTTTCCGAAGACAATGGCCAATTTTCAGTGTACAAATTGCATTTCATTTTTCTCCCACAGTTAACTGAATAGAAAGTTGGGTCTGTCGTTCTCTGTCTCGCCCTCTCTTCGGCTCTGGCCTCGGTAATGAGCCTGTCTTTTTAAACCCTCTTTCTTCCCCATCAAAAGACAACAATCCTGTTCGTGTTCACCATATAGGACGTGATCAAACAGCTGACCCCCTGTTAGCATGACAGCACACTGATGGCCCTAAACATGCAAAGGAGGAGCCACGTCATGGCAGCGCACCATTAGCAGAATAGCAATGGCAACGCGCTTGTGTTCAGCTCAAAGCACCCACATGGCAACTCCCCGGCGAATACACAAGCCAGTGGCCGTGACAGATGCCTGGGACGCAGAGCATTAAGTGTCACAGATCTGCATATGCTTTTCGGCAGCGCTCTTAGCACCGCACACATAGGAGCATATGTCTGATGAAGGTCAGTGATTTGAAAACAAGGCACCTCGGCTGTTGCTGTTAACACTAGTGGTAGTTGCTGGAGCCACTCAAACTCTTCACTTTTCCCTTAATCCTGCAATGACAGAGTATAGCTAATGACCAGCAGATGGATGTGACAGAATGAGGATGATATACAGAAATAGTAAAAGTTGAGGGAAGATGAGGAAATGAAACCAGCCTGACTTACTGGAGAAACACTGCTGCTATCACGGGGGGGATGGGGGTCATTTCTTTACTACCTTGGGTATGCTTGTTTATCATTTCCCAAAGTGAGCAGGAGGGGGAAGGTAGCGAGCAATCATTTAACCCCTTCCATCTGGGCTTTAACCCCAGTATCCTTGTTGGTCTGAAATCCTCTGCCAGCCTTGACATCGTCATTATCATCCATCATCATCACCATCCTTTATAGTTCGACGCATCTGGTGTATACAGAACAAGTTGGCAATCTGGTGTTAAACGCATAAACATTCTGCCAGAGGAAAGTTACGGCCCAGGCGTGATTTCGATCACGAGCAAGATAAATGGTGTTCAGATTGTGATTGTAATTGGGAAAGCCAGAGGTCTGAAGCGCCACACTGCCTGCTGGGAATAGTAGAACAAGATGTGACGAATGGGAGGAGTTGTGGAGTTGAGGACTTTGTTGGAAACGCGGTAAGAAAAGGGAGGTTAACAGATTAGGAGAGAGACAGCGTTGTGGAAAGTGATAGAGGAAAGGATGTTCCCCCATTGGAATTCAGGACAGGCATACAGAAGACATCAGAGAGAGGAAAAAAAAAGTAGAACAATGAGCTGCTGCATCCTTTTATTAGAGCCAAGAATGTCTAGAAATTTAAGACCACCATATTTTTAGAACCCCATCAACCTGGCCTTTATATAGCTCGATAAAATAGGCCTCCATGTTTCGAGCTCGACTTATCTCAGCATCTGAGGACTAGCTGCTTTCGTGAATGCTCACTCTCAGGGGGAGGACATTCAGGCACAGAAAATGTATGGGCTACATCACTGAATCTTATTTAGATTGATAGAAGCTGCTCAACCTGTCATGCGCATGTTTGTGAGCAAAATGATCCAGATTACCTTGGGAGCCCGGTGCAAAGCAATCTGAGTGAGCAAAAGACAGACCTATTTGCTTGTGTTCGGTTGTTTGTATTTCTTTATGCGCATCTGGAGAAACAAGCAAGCAAATACATTTTTGTAGTTTCTCATAGCTGAAATAAGCATACTGAGTGAAATAGAAACAAAGAGAAAGTATCTAAAGGCATCCATACGCCCTCGCCCCCTGTTGCCTTTCTCCCTGGGGTGTTCGTTAATCACCCTTTTAGATCTGTCAGCCTGTGGGTGGGCCCATTACCCTTCAACGCTGGCACTTTTGTTGCCTGAGACAGTGCTGCTATTCAGATCCTCTGCAGCCGCCTCACACCTCCTTGTGTCTCGCACAGGCCCCACCTTATTAGAGGAACATAAGAGATAATGAATAAATAAACAAAGTGAAGTGGATTCTGGGACGTGAGGAGCATAGTGACAGCTCGGGGTGTTCATTAAGACAAGGTGCCGGGTATCGTGCTGCGTACGACACCGGGTGGCAGCCAGGGCTCCGGCGCCGCTGCCAAGGACCCCTCCTCCGATTCCCCCAAAATTGCAGCCTCCTGTCTACCTGTTATGGCGAGAGATCCGGAGCTCACCGCCGAGACGGGCAGAGCTCTTGTCAAGGGAAAGTGAGGCACCATATGGATCCAGGTTCAAAGATAACTAGCCTTGAGCTGTCAGGGTTGCCAAAGCTCTTTCCACGAGGTCGGTTGCACCTTGACATTAAAAAATTGGTCTAAATGAGTGCTAGTCTGGTTCTTAAAGGGACCGTTCACCCCAAAATCAAAAGTACATATTTCCCCGCTTACCTGTAGTGCTATTTATCAGTCCAAATTGTTTTGGTGTGAGTTGCCAAGTGTTGGAGAAATCGGCTGTAGAGATGTCTGCCTTTTCTCAAACATAATGGAACTAGATGGCACTCGGCTTGTTGCGCGCCTAAAAAAAAATATTTGAAAAACTCAACAGCAATGTCTCTTTCCAGATAATCCACATACCTTGTTGTGAGCAGTTTCATACAGGAACTACTTTCTTTCTACCGAACTACACCGGCCATATCACCGCGTAGGAAGAAGCATGCATCTACTCAACAAGAGGCTCGTGCTTGTGACAGCACGAGATATAAATATTAATGGCGTCCTCCTCGGCTGAGTTGTAACTTTAGATGCTAGCTCAGGTGAGCTAGCAGTATCGTTTCAGTTTCCTTCTGTGCAGTGATACGGTTGATGGGTGTAATTCGATAGAAAGAAAGTAGTTCCTACATGAAACTGCTTACAACAAGGTCGGTGGATTATCTTGAGTAACCTGGTCATGATTCCTGGAAACATTGCTGTTGAGTTTTGTATTATTTTACCATAAGCCATCTAATTTCATTATATTCGCGAGAAGGCAGACATCTCTACAGCCGATATCTCCAACACTCGGCGTCGCACCAAAACAATCTAGACTGATAATATCACTACGGCTAAAAGGAAAAAAAAAAAAGTATTTTTGATCTTGGAGTGAACTGTCCCTTTAAGGCAGATTCTTATGGCATATAAAATGTACATTAAGACAGGTTGTCCTTGAAAAAGACAGGGAGTTCAAGGAGGGAAAACAGCAGCTGGACAACGCCTAAAACATTACATTGAATTTCCTCCGTAGAGTTTTCTCGGTGAATTGTTTAAATGCGGTCTTTAACCGTCCGTATGATGGGTGATTGTTATTACCTGGAATTAGGCAGGTGCTCATGAGTTGCAGGTTTGTAAATCAGAGTAAACAGTGAAGTAACCTATTAACCTAATTGACCAATTCAGTAAATGGCCAATAAATAATATGTTACTGCCAATTAGACTGTATCATGTAGGGTGTTTGTGGCAGAAGCCATCTGTTCGATCCAAAGGTGTCTGACCTTGGGTTGTAAAGGTTGCATTTTTAAAACCTCACTGGGTTTTTGTGAGCCCACCACTGCTTTGTTTCATATTCATATAGTAACTTAATATTCCTAAGAACTTAATCAGCGATGTGCAAATGCACGATGTTCCTGTTGTTTTTCTAATTGTCTTAACCAACCCTGCGTCTGACATTCTGATGAGACTATTTGGACATGCTAATGGACACGGAATGGACTCTGAACATTGCGTTTTGGAAACAGAGCTCCCTTTGAATTAGTAGTTCCAAATTTAGGTCTTTATAAAGTTGTGACAACTCTGTCAGGTGCATTAATTCCAAAACTATCTTACCTCTGGAGTAAGAATTTACTATTATCAGTGTGTGTGTGTGTGTGTGTGTGTGTGTGTGTGTGTGTGGTGCCCAGGAGTTCATGTCCCAGTTGAAACCAGTTGAAGTCATTTGCCATTGACAAGATTTCCTGACAATCCGAGTTTTCGCTGTTATAGCGTTGGATACTTTGAAGACTTCTGTCTTCAAAGTAGAGAAGAAGTAGAGAGACAGCTATGAATATGCCAAAATTGGGGGGAAAAAAAGAAAAAAAAAACACAGGTCATCTTGGGGTCTTTGCCAGAGTGTGACGCTCTTCTGTGACTACACAGAACAGTACAGAACCTGGTACACATTTTGCCATTATGACGCACGCACACGCACACGCACACGCACATACTCACTACGTAAAAACAATACCAGCGTTGCTGTCACCGCTGGTAATTAAAACATTTTGTCAAAACTCCAGTCTCTTTGTTGTGCCTATAGTTACTCAGTGTTTGTCCCAGAAGTTTTGAAATCCATCACTATGCGTGTGCTGTTTCAGGAGACAGCCATAATGACTTTACGAGTCTCATTCTCACATTTCTTTGCATTAGCTCAGCTGGCAAAGTAGAAGTTTGTGACACGAGAGACTGCAGTCTTAATCCCAAGCGAGTCATTTTAACACCAGACTGCTTGCAGTTTATCATGAATTATGTGCTTGTTTACAGGCAGTTTGAGATTAACTCCAGTCAACAGTCACAACTGCTTTCAGTGTTGATTTTGCTGAAGTCACTAAACAATTACAAAGATCCTGCCAATCAGGCAAATTTGCTGCATTTGAAGGAGATTAGAGGAGCTGTTGTTGTTGGCCTGTTGAGTTCTCTGTGAGAACATAGAGTACTTTTCAAATGTATTCGATTATAATCATTTTCACCGAACTACATTCATGTGCAGACCGGGCCGGACTGGGCAAATCATTCAGGATGAGAAATATAAGTTAATATAACTTCTGACTTAATTTCCTGCATTCTAGTGAATTTTAGAGCATGTGACTCACAAACTGATGAGCCTACAACTGCTTATTACAATGTACTGTCATGAAAATATCATTAAGGAGGGAGACGACACAAGGACTAGCCTAACGTTTAACCAATATTTATTAAATAATAAATAA
>JAOVVB010250782.1:0-20399 GCA_028570985.1 Heterobranchus longifilis | reverse complement strand
AATGTGAATCTGCAAAGTAACTGGTAATAAATAAATGTAGTGGAGTAAACCCTAGGCTATAATATTGGCTTCTAAAATGTAGTGGAAATGGAAGCACTTAAGAAAAGTCCAGGTACCTCAAAACTGTACTTATGTAGGCCTACAGTATAGGCTACTTAAGTAAACATAATTAATTCCACCACTGGCACCTCCTTTACTTTTGAGTTTACAATACAACATCCCTGTAACACCTCAGGATATGCATCAAAATATGTTATGACAATGCTGCATGTAATCTCATAATGGAATCGTTTTGTGGATAATTTGGCATGGAGAAAGACTTGGCTCTGAGCTAATTGTTATCTGATGACTGATGACCAACAAAATTAAGTCTCTTTCAAACTTATTCCTACATTTACCTAGCTTGTAGTCTCACATAGCTGATAACATTTTATATTATTTTGGAAAAAACACAAAAAAAACATTTTGTCAGCCTAGAAGACATAGGCTACATTTGAATTCTAAACATATTCAACATCTTTTAATGATATTAAATTAAATTTCACATTTATAAATGCACATTTTACAGGTAAAAAGCCTAGCTTCTTGGTTTTCACAATGGAAGTAAAAAACAAACAAACAAACAAACAAACATTGACTCCATTTAGGGGAAAATACTTATCTCAATGGCAAAACCATGTAACTGGAACTTTACCAGTGGTGCCAGTGTACCTTTAATTAATTTCATAAATCAATTTATTTTTCACCTGTCAAGCTAGCATTAATTTTTTTCTCATTTACACAACCTCCTGTGTTATTGTCACACTGTAATGATTAATTATAATATTGGTACCTGATGAGCCCATAATTACCACAGGTGTAGTAGTTTACAGCCATATTTTTCATAGTTCCCATTCAAACATGCTTTATAAAGACAGTGGGGTTTAGTGGGGGATTGGGAGGTTGTTAAATAAGTGTTCTGCTCTCTCAGCATTATTCAAAGAGCAGTGAAAAGCCCTCTGCCAGGCAAACACGCATCTCAAGTGTCATAGTTATATATATATAGCCGGACGGCTGTCTGCCAACTGAACAACATAACCAATCACTAACAACATTGTCACTGTATCCCCCAAGGAACAAGTTAATGCAGACATCTCTCTCTCTCATGCACGCACGCACGCACGCACGCACGCACGCACGCACGCACGCACGCACGCACGCACGCACGCACGCACAGCAGGAGGGCAACATATATTTTTGTCAATCTTTTATTAGTAAACAAATTGACAATTCCCTTTTTACACATCTGGAAATACACTGCAAACAAGTTTTCAGGCATTTTGTTACAATCAATATGAAACATAATAAAAAGCTAAATATGGTAACTACAATGCTGATAGAATTACTGCAAACCGTGCACAAGTCTATTGTGGTCACACAACTGGCTTAGAATAGAATATAGTCATTGTTTTATGTGCAATTTGATGGTATGTATCTACACTGAAAAATATACATAATATAGATTAATCACATTCCCAGGGCCAGCCCAAGACTAGTGGTATTTTTCAATGCAAAACTGGCACACAGTTTCTATTCCAAATAAGGGGAAAAACGTGTGTCATTACTACTTCAAATATTTCTAAGCATTTATGTGATTAGCACTTTAAATCATTATATTACATTGACAATAAAAAAAAAAGGTTAATAATGCGTGGTGTAGTAAAATGGCGTTGACATTATTTGGCACCACGTTCTCCGTAGCAGTAAGAACTGAGCAAACAGTCAAAACCTAAAAAAATAACATCGAGGGACGTTAAGAAGTCAGACACCATTACAATAATGTTTCATCAAGTGATTTCACAAAGATAATAACAGAAGACAGAGCGATAACTAGTAATAAGGACCAATTAATACAAACAGTCAAAGTGCAGCTTTCAAAGTACCAGAGTGTTTCCCTTTAAGTTTAAGTTTTAACCTAATGCCACTCTGGATTTCAAGGGGTTTGGTCGTCACCATCACACTGCTCATTTGATCAACTATGTCATCAAATCAGCATCGAATAAGGTGAATATAAACCTGTCATTATCATCTGTTTGACACTGAATACCATCACATTTTCTTTGCATGAGTGAGTGTGCTCTACTGTGTGTGTGAACATTATCACTCTGTAACTGTTTTCTTGGATTAGGTCACATTTTTACCTTTGTCATAATAAAAACTATTGCACTCTATAGGAAAATCCTGAAGAAAAATAGGCAGCACTGCTTAGCACACAACTCATCAATAACGGCTACATGTAAGATGCTTAAAGGCAAATACAGTGGCTTGCTCTGACAGGAAAGCACACAATCCAAATTTATAAATGCAGTGTAATTAAGCCAACGTCTGTATTTTTTGGCAACTTTGAAAAGAGATTGTGGGGCTAAAAGGGCTCAAGAGATACAGACAAACATGAAGTTAATAAGTCTGTGGGGGCTCATGAGTCAACTGAAGTTCACTTAGGTCAATATAAGAGGTAAATGAAACTACTAACATATAGCATTAAAGGGACAGTTCACCCTAAAATCAAAAATACATATTTTTTCCTCTTACCAGTAGTGTTGTTTATCAGTCTAGATTGTTTTTGGTGTGAATTGCAGAGTGTTGGAGATATTGGCCGGAAAGATGTCTGCCTTCTCTTGCATATAATAGAAATAGATGGTACTCGCCTTGTGGTGCTCAATGTGCCAAACAAATACATTTAAAAAACTCAACAGCAATGTCTCTTTGCAGAAATCATGACCTGGTTACTAAAGATAATCCACAGACCCTGTTGTGAGCAGTTTCATCTTGCACTGTAACACGCTTCCTTCTGCACAGCAATACTGTTGGTGTAGTTCAGTAGAAAGAAGATAGTCTTACGCTGGGTTTTCATTAGACACAGAACTGCTGTGAAGTGTCATGATCAGAACATTTCTGGCGAGCAGTAGCCTGGCCATTTCGACCTATGGCATAACTACTTAACATGGCCACCAAATGGATGCAGGCAGAGCTTCCCGGCACTTCGCAGCAAATCGCGGCACTTTGATGTAAACCCGCTGTTACATGAAACTGCTCACAACATATGACGTATATCTCCAACACTGGGCAACTCACACCAAAACAATCTAGATTGATAAACAGCACTACAGCTAAGAGGAAACATATGTATTTTTGATTTTGGGGTGAACTGTCCCTTTAATGATCACAGCGTAGTAATGAATGTAAGAGGGTGTGATCTAGAGCTCTGTGAAAGCTCTTGTATAGTGTGCCACATTAGTTTGAAACAAAAAGAAATCTGGACCGACAATAAGTGCCTGGAATTTAGAGGAACGAGGCAAAAGAAGTTGGGAGAAAGGAAAATCAGAAGGCAGACCTTGGAACAAAGCACACGCAGTAATTCAGAGCAGAATGGAGGCTAAGGTTCATTAAGGGGTCAGCATGTGGACACAGCGCCACGTCTGATTCTGCACCGATAACCTTCTGCTGAGTTTCCTCTGAACGAGGCCTAGTTTCCAGATCTCACTGTTTTCATCGCAGGCCAGGTAGTAAAACCGCATTGCATGTGCGAGCTGCTGCTGATTATGTGCAACAAAAGGGAAAGATGAAAAATGTTAATGGGGCAATTACAGAATTTGGCAAGACCTCACAAAAATCTGTAAAACTGTTGTGAAGTAGCAGCAAAGGATTGAAGACAGGCAAGCTTTGCATACTGTTGCTGGAGTTTTACCTCTTAAGACAGGCGGGCTCGCCAGTTAAAATAAGATTAGAGAAAAATAAAACTAAAGTGAAAAACTATACTGTGTGCACTGGAGGATACTTCATACACAGGATTCAGTCTACCTTTTTCAGTAATTACAAGTGGAAGAGTGGAGCACATGTGAGCAGATGATTAGTCAATTACAGCATTCTCAGGTCTGTTATTTCTGAAAAGCAGACCGCTGCTGTGGACGCAGTTCTGATCACAGACTCTGGAGTTTTCTGTTTCTGGAATTTTTCTATATTCTATATATATATATATATATATATTGTGTCAAATGATCTATATTTTGTGTCAAATTATTGATTTCTTTAGCAAGTAGCCATGTAATAAGTTGGATAATGTAGAGTGAGCTGGTCTTTATTGCGAATTAAACCCCTTCAGAGTAATTCAAGACCCGTCCTGCATCACCCTGTCGCGGTTTAATTCACACTTATGACCCGCTCGCTCTACATCATCTATTACATAATAAACCTGAAGACTGCAACAGTGTCAGCATTTTCAGCCCTGATTAAAGCACCATCATTGGTAGACTTCATTCTCATCGAAGCAATGAGATTTTACAATGTGTTATTCTCAGGGGCATAAGTGATGACCTTTAATCTCTGCAGTTTTTTTCAGTGTGATTGCAATTCACATCAAAACACCTGCTTGGCATTTTGCCTTGAAAATCAATCATCTTGATAAAAACAGCAATCACACAATAAAACATATATTTAACATGCACAATCCTTCTTGCTTGACTGTGAATCACCAACATATTTCCAAATATCCTTTGAAAAAGCCGAAGTTGAGAGTAATGATTGGTACAAACACTGATGACCACCGTAACCTCTTTCATCAAACTCTTAAGATAAATGACTTATTTCACACATTAACCATACAGATCCTCACAAAGTTGAGAATGTTTGGTGAGAGATCTCCCAAGAAACAAAAGGCAACAACTTCAGTGCTATCAAAATAATTCGGTGAAATTTAACCATTTTCAGTCCATGTTTTGGTTGAATGATAGCAGATTTTTTTTTTTACAAATTTACAAGTACAAATGATTTCTGAATTCATGAATCTGTAGCTGTAAAGTTCCTCTGATCAAACTGGAGCGAGAATACACCAAACAGAGGTTGATGTCCATAATATAAAACAGTAAAATAATATGTATGGGGGGTCTTTTACTTACACATCAATGTCAGTAAACTTGCCAGCAATTTTCAGACGACGTATGATGATTTTTTTGTTGTTGTGTGCCACAAAAATGCATTTGCTATCATCATCAGAGTGGCACTGCTGCATCCCGGTATCCGTGACAACAGGGTATTTGAGGGTGTGTGCTGGCGGTAAGCAGAAGCAGGCCGGGGGACACACAGAGGGGAAGCAAAGGTCAGGTCACAGGTCATGTGGGGACAGTCACCGGCATCATCAGCAGCACGTCCTGCGAGACTCTGAGGCCTGACGTCCCAGTTTGAAAGCTTTTCCTGAAGTTCCTCCTGCTGCGTCGACAACGGGGATACGCTTACCTTTGAGGAGGCACACACACACACACACACACACACACACACACACACACACACACACTCAGCTTCCCTTTCCTCTCGCATATGAAAAACACTTGAAATAAATTGTGAAGGGAGATGAAGGGGGAAGATAAAGGTAGGAAATCAATGTTCCTAGACTTCCTTATCTGAGTAATGTCTCTTTTATTTAGTATATACACCTTTATTTTTTATCTTTCTTGCTTGCCTTTCTTTCGTTTAAAAAAAAAAAGTGCTTATTTTTGGTAACTCTGTCCCAATCTCAAATACAACCCTACATCTTTCATATCATCTGTATTATATCTGAGTGTACATGGATATAATTTCACAATTCTTTCATATAAATGTAAATGAGCATTGACACAACAATATACTGTATGTCTTTTGGCTCAATAAAACATAAACAAAACAAATTGTGAATGGGGGTGAGACAGCTACAGAAAGTAGTTATAGAAGTAATAAATATTTTAATACTTTCTCTTTGTGAACTTGAATTTACAATGGCAATCCAAAGTCACAGTAAAGAATGTTAACTTCTTGTTTACTAAGAGCAAAACCAGTGTACTATGAAGATTAGAATATATATTAGAACATAGTACAAACTGGATACAGTTAGTATGGAATGAGGAAACATGCAGTGTCTCAATAACAATGAAATAATTCAATACATGTGGATGTCCATCAAGTTTTTAGTATGCAAAAAGAGGTTTGTAGAATGTTATAATGAATATGTAGTATGGGATTGGGACACAGGTAGTGAGTACATCTTTTTTATCAGTTGCCTCAGAACTGAATCATCTTCTCCCACAAACCCTCCTCTCTGCAAATGAGTGTTTCAAAATGAAGTGTCAAAATGTTATGATTAAGTGGATTCTTCGTTGGCATTATTTGTATCTTATTCTGAAAGGGCTCATCGCTCTCAGACGACTGATACAAACAAAAAAGATTACACTCTGAAATGTTTAGAAACTATGCCTCTAATAGGCAATACTGTTCAAAACAAAGTCTACCTGCTCTGAAACGCAAAGGGAGAGGGGATAATTATCTTAATTTTGTACAATGCTTAATTTGTCACAGCTCAATGGGAACCTGGGGATGTACAGAAGAAACACACTCACTTATCTCTATAAACACCTCGTTGATGTTAATGGCATTCTTGGCGCTGGTTTCTACAAAGATGGCATGGATGGAGTCAGCGTAGTCCTTGGCATCCTTCTCTGGCACTTCCCTGTAAATACAAGAGGTATTTCAAAAGTATTATGTCGCAATATCCAAACAGATTCTTCAATTTCTTGCATTACCTGATAACCATCGAAATGTACTTCCGCAGCTATTATATGGAAGATTTCCCAATTTCATGGATGATATTACCAAAAGCATATAAGTATCAGAGTCTGGGAGATTTTTCAATTTTGTGGAAGATATAGAAAAACAACGATAGCATCTTCAAATACTCTTATAAACGTGAAATATGAAAGACTACATCAGTCTTTCCCAAAGTAAGGGTCGGGACCCAAAATGGGTCGCAGACCTGTTTTTATTGGGTCGCCAGTCGGCAGACTATGATGCCTAACAATTCTACATTTCCTAATTAAAGTAGAAGAAGAGCGTACCTTTTTGCTATGCTGGTATGTTCAGCTCAGATGCTGGCTCTGGGGTGTGATGTACTTTTATAATGAAATAAATATGTTTCATTTACATTTTAAATTCATGGTTTGTTGTGTTTGTTATCAGTAGTTCATAAATGTAGATGTCATGGCAATTTGTGATGTATTTTCTAGTAAGTCTGGGTGCTGGGGAGACACCAAACTTCTGGTCTCGAGCTGAAAAAGTTAGGGAACCCCTGCACTATATAACCACAACTTTCCTTCTGGAGACTGATCACCTTATATTCCACAACAGACCACTTAGACAGAATAATAATAGTACGAGAGCCAGTATTCCTCCTTGTGGAGCAGAATTCACTGCAGCTCCACACACAGTAAATTCCAATGATATTTCTGAGCCAAACATCAGATGTTATTCCGATGCTAAAAAAGGTCATAATATTTCCTTACAAGAATTTTTTCCATCCAGACATCTGAAATCCCATCATCACTCTCAAGCTGTAAATGAGGAGGCATCATCATACAGTATTATCTCTAATTCAGGTTCACCTGGCGTCTGACAGGTCACATTTGTTGCCAGCGATGGCGACCACAATATTAGGAGGACCGTGCTGGCGCAGCTCCTTCACCCAGTTCTTCAGTGTTTGGAAGGATTCCTGATGATACAAAACAACATGTTACACTAAATGAACCAAGAGGGAGACAAGTACATAGTATCTCCCAGGAAGGTTTAAAGGATTAGTAAGACATTTTGGGGAAAAAAGCTTATTTGCCTTCTTGCCGAGAGGTAGATTATATCAGGGGTTTTCAAAGTCTGAGACAGTGGGCCTCCCTTCAGACAAAGCTTGGAAAAAGGCGCCCCTCACTCCCCCCCACTTGCTTAGTTTTTAATTCCTAGGATCATGATTATGTTATTTGATCCCATAGACACTCAACAATTGAGCCACGGTAGCGTAATATTGCTGTTTCAGACACTAAATACATAAAAGGGCCTGTCCTAAAGCATTTATTAGTATCTGACTCTGGGAAACAGAGTGCTATCGATCTCCTCATCTAACTCTGGGCAAGAAAGTGAATAAATGTATGAATTGCAAATCAAGGAAAGACATGGAACAAAACAAAGTATGTAGGAGAAAAGTAACTAATACCTCTTTTGTGATGTCATAAACAATGATGGCCGCCGCTGACCCTCTGTAGTACATTGGTGCCAGAGCACGAAACTATGGGAAGACAGAGTAAGTAAACAGTGATGAGTAGCTTTTAAAGCCCTGATGAAGACCTACAGCGGTTAAAACATGTTGGCTATTTTAATGGTTTAGCCACTATAATAAAGGCTTTTTAAATAATTTTCATTTTGTCTGTTTATCCTATTTGATTCCCCGTTTTCCAGGAGTACCCAACACTTGTTAGATCGACATTTGAGTACACAGAGCAACCAGTCATCTCTTTTTTCCTCGATGATTAGCAATACTTGAAGAATTGCTACAGGGCACTGTTGGACAGGGAGGAGGCTCGCATGTTTAAAGCCTCTGAATGACCTTCATCTCTGCCTAAACTAGATTGTATAATCTGCATATATCTTTGAAACCATGTCAACATGATGATCATAGTACAGAGAATTGAATTCTTAATTTTATTTAGAGACAATCGATCCCAACTCATCTTTGAAGACTGTTTACCTTGATGTCCTTCCAATTTTTCATTTTCGGATATGAAACGGGCACTAAAAATATCATTGCAGTATAACTGTACTATTTCACAATGCGTAGATCAAGAAACGGTGTCTAGGCTTTTCATAGACTATGGCTAATCCATTAGGCACTGGTGATTACATCACTTAGACACAATGTGTAATAATACTGACGATAACAAACTCAAAACAGAGTATACAAATGAGCAAAAAAAGACACACAGTACCATTTTATTAAACCAGAGGCCAAATGTTCTGAGCCTATAAGCCAAGTGGTTTTATTTAAAATGGAAGTATGGCAAGTCTTTCCACCAGACCTCACACATGTGGTAGCCATCAAGAGAAAGATGAGCAGAATGTGTCAAAAGCTGTTAGCGTTTTGATATTTATGGAAGACTATACATTTGATCTTAACCCAATACATCACAAAGCACTGCATAACCAAAACAACATGTGCATTTCTGAATCCATCGCTGCCTGAGCGGCTGGGGGTTCTTCTTTTTGCCAGGTTTTGGTATTTTTCTGGTAAAATACTTTCCAATGCTCATTGAAACCTGGCTTCAACAATTAGCCTGCTGTCAAAATATCTGTCAAAGCCCATTATTTTTTAGCCATGCTAGCAGCATGTCAGTCTGTCTGTCGGTCGGTCTGTCCGTCTGTCAGTCTGTATGTCACATATATTCATTGGGCCCAAGTAACTTTGGTGATCCCCTGACTTTTCCTCTAGCTCCACCATGAGGTTCACATTTATGCTTTTTTGTGAAATATCTCAGCAATTGTTATGAATTATCATGAAATTTGGCTCAGACATTCTTGTCCCTTTCAGGATAATTCTAACAACTTTGGTGATCCCCTGGTGAATTTTCATCTACCGCCACAATCACGTCAATTTATTAATTTCTTCAATACTTTGGCATATGACCAAATACCTGCAAACCATTCCCATCCGCCTCAGCTGTACTTTCTGTTTAGTGCCAATTAGCAAATGTTTGCATGCTAACACCTAAATACAGCCTCACAGAACCACTGGCATGGCCATCTTTTTAGTCGGTTGGTTGGTTGGTTGGTTGGTTGGTTGGTCTACAAATATTTCGCCACCCTTTGGCAGCCATAGTTTTCGCCCTCGTGTAGACCTATGTCCACAGTGCTGTGTCCACGCTGGGGGGGTGGTCTGGATTCAATAGCTTTCACTCCAGTATAGTGGAAACAACTCCCTGACCGGTTTGTATTTATTTAAACCAATCACAATCAGCGGCACTACGTCTCGGCTGCAGCAAAGGGACTTTGAGAACCACATGAAGGGGAGGAGGAACTTCCTCTGGCCGGGGTTTCCTCCCGGCAGAAGTATAAGCTTTATAGCGATACTGCTTACATAGCAAGCCAGACTACCTATAATGTAATGTTTGTAAGGTTGTGTCATGAATATGTGGATGGATGAGTGTACGTGGTTGCAGCGATTGCAAATTTGCACTTGATTGCCTGTTTTTCATCTATGTTTCAGTTCTTGGCAGTGGTCAACAGCGACTGGCATGCGCCCACAAAAGTCAGCGCAGCTCCAAACCAATCTCTTCCTTTTCTACCTCCATTCTAAAACACACATATAATCTGATAACCATCAAATTTATAAAGAACACAGAAGCAAGTAGAAAACAGCAGCTGCGTTGTGCCCTGTATCCACTCACTGTTTACATGATTTTACTGCTGTAACAAATATGGACTATTAGCTCTTGATCTCAATTCTGTTAAAATATGCAATGCAATGGCCTCCCCATGATTTTGAAGTTGCAACTGTTTCAAATTTTTTGTTGGCAAAACAAATTTACAGCATATTTAAAAAAGGATTATTTTCTCTCTCCAGCTCCTAATTTCATTGCAATATATGCTGGACCGGGGCTTTTAACAGACTAATAAAACCATGTGTCATGTATTAACTAATGATATTTATTTTAAAAGAAACAAGCCTCATCTGAAAAAGACCTTCACTTGGAATGACCCTGCCTTCCCGCCAATTTCATTTTCCTTTACAATATGATGGAATAAACTATCCGTCTTGGAGTGACACTGTTACCTCAGGAAAGCACACATTCCACATAATTATAGTTGTTACTGGCCCCAAGTCCACCAATGGGAATCCAACTTGGGATATTTGGCAGACACACTGAGGAGAGAGTGCTGTCTGTTTCATTGGCTAGTGTTGGGCTGCACCACACACCAGTCCTGTGTGGTCTATCTCTGCCTTTAACCCAAAGAGCAATCACAGCGAGGCCAGACGTCTGGCCACACAGCAGCCCAGAAAACAGCCCCAGTGATGCCTGGCGAGTGCTGATTAATTACTGAAACCACGAGCTGTGTGCATAATGAAAGAAACCCTCATATTCCAGTAGGATGCAAGGTTGCCTTCGCTTGTTTTCTGCGAGACGGAGCAGTCAGAGGGGGAGGACTCGACGGGCTGTTGACAGCTGGGCTCAGATGTACTCGTGAGGCCTCATCTGGTCTCGAGATATGGATTGTGGAAATCACAGAGCTTTCCTTTTTCGCCTCGGTCTCTCCTTCCATGCGCACTGGCTGGCTTTGAGTTCCCCTTTCTCAACTCAACAGATTTTGATCGGCCAAAGCTCCACAGAAGTTAGAAAACAGGCCACGAAAGGCTTCAAAATACCACAGCAGCTTTGTATGAAAACACACACACGCACACACATGCAAAACCTACCAAAGGAATGTTGCTACTTTTTCCAAACACACAGATGTGAACCCCTTGGGATGCCGAGAGGCCACATGGGAGTGAAAAAAAGTGGATTTGTGGGGATGAAAAGGGTGTCGATAATGGAAAAGAACACAAAAGAATCACATAAAAATAGACTGTGGCAGAGAAAAGAAAAACGAAAAGAAAGATTCCACAGGAGAAAACACAAAGGGGAAAAAAGGAGGACACTGATGTGGAGTTGCAGTGAGTCTCAGATAAGACACAGTGGCAACAGCACACGCCAGTGGGCTGAGACAGCTTGGGTTTCATCCCCTCATCTTATCTTAAAACGAGGCTGCATTGAAGTCCCCTCAAGGCCGCGAAGAAGCCGAGGCCCCTGGGGGGAAAAAAGGAGGATAAAAGACCAACAGCATCTTATCTCACCTCTCTGGAGAGGACAGCAGCGGGGATAAGGCATTACAACAGCAGGGGATTGTGCATTAGGAAAAGAGAAGGGCATGCACAGAAAAGGGGGAAGTGGAGAGAAATGTGGGATGCAAGGTGTGAGTCAAAAGAGAAAGTAGTTCCTTATGCTGTAACTGTCTGGGGCTTGGTGTCATTTGGACATGCTTGAAGGTGCTGTAAGTGATTTACACTTCGTTAAAATATGTGTTAAATTAGCTCTACATTCCGACAGCCATCACTGATACAGAGTGTTTGGTCAGTGACATGGGTCTCCCAGTCCCTCCGCTCTGCAGCAATCCTCTCTCCTGATTGGATGGGAACGGGATACCAGAAACTGTCTTTTCTGTATACTGCAGAGCAGAGGACCCATGTTACTTATAAAACACTCTATATCTATGTATGTGTGTGTGGACCTTGGTCAAAAGCTTAAATGTAGAATATAACATTCATTGTGTTGCTTTGCATTTTTTCTCCGTGCAGGAATGTCTTAATTTATCATATTTCAGGACAACTACACTACAGCACTCTACACTGCCTGGTTTCTTTTTAGGACTTTTGCACTTTATTGCCCAGTTTAAAACATTTGTTCGAAAAGTAATGACAAAGTAATCAAGTGTAATACGTTACATTATTTTGATGAAGTAATTAAAATAGTTACGTTACTTATTAGATTTTTAACAGGGTAACTAGTCATCTGTAACCTATTACATTTCACAACCTTCCCAACACTGCTTATATCAAATCATCTGTAAGTGGTCTTTGTGTGGGTGCTGAGGCATTTCAAATATTGCTGCTGTAGGCACACAGGAGTGTAGATTACAAAAGAAGTATCACCTGGACATGATAGCCACTGACAAACAACCAGTTTCAGGCATGTATGAAGATAAAATAAGACAAAAGAAATGGCACTCCTTTTTTGTGTCTCTAAATGTACGAATGCAATGAGGAAGAAGGAGTGAGTGAGAAGGGAGAGGCAGGATAAAGATTAAAGGTGACAGAAGGGACAAATCATCACAGACCTGCTGATGTTTCTAATTTACCAAACAGACGCCACTTACTAAAGAATACAAATCCACTATACCACACGCATCATTTAAAAAGGGGGCTCCTACATCAAGAGCACTGAAAGAAGTAGGTTACTGGTTAGCAGGCAGACCTCTGCCTATAGGAAGGTAAATGTTGCCCCCTATCAGAAGTAATGAATAACTGCATTATTCACTATTCACAGGGAGTCATACACATGTAGGCAGCTTTCTCACTTTCCTTCAAAAACCACATGGGAGGAATGAGCAAGCCAAGTCAAACTTTATAATATCTAAACTGTTTGCTGGTGTGGTTTGGCTGTGCAAAGCCAAAACACATATCACCAAGACGTACCACAGAACGCCACAGGAAGTCCTTTCTTCCTGTGGCCATCAGACTCTACAACTCATCCTCCTCAGGTCAAGAGATGGACAGCAGAGACATGGGGACCTCAGGTGGCTCCAGCCTCCATTTCAGCTCTTCTCTTCTCTCTTTTTCTCTCCTCCTCCCTCCCTCTCTCTGATTACTCTCGTGGAATACATCAGATTGTTGTTATTGCAACTCAGCTCCTCACAACTGACTCAGGTGCAATAATGGGACATTAAAGGAAATATCATCCTGGACATAATCATGAGCATTCTGTATTAACCTAATCTCTATAAATAGATTCTGCATATGAATGCAGGATCTGTAAGCAAGGGACAAGATTTTGGAATCGGAAGCGTTTTGGTTTCTGTTTTTAGTCCGAGTAGTATTGACGAATCACGTTTGAGCAGGGCTCAAAATGTCATCTGGACCTAAAACACCATGCAAAAAATATTGATGTTTGTGTATTGTGTGGAGAAACGTCCGACTCGCATAATAACAGAAACAAATTGCTTTTAAAAGTTGGGTTACGCATTTGCCTTTGAAAGAATTACAGGAGTTGGCGATTCTCTCGGGGGATATAGGTAACTCTTGCTAGTCGGACTGTAAACAAAGAGCGGCGCACAGAAGAGGAAGTCTTGGCCCGGACATCCGTAGGGAGCAGAAGTGACTCAAGCAAGCTACACCAGAAGCCCCAAAAACTTGGCCGGTGCCCCCAGAGGCTAAATCATCATCAGTAAAAAAAGATGATAGCCGATGGGTTCTGAGACTGGTATTAACCATGCACTCTTGAACTCTCACACTAACTACCTAAGATTTGACCCTGTACAAACATACCTATATGCAACCCTTATACAAGCATATTCATCACCCATACTGGTAACCAGTTTTGGCAATGTATATCCTGTATATATGTTTTCCCTCTGGATAAATACAGTTTTATCTTGTCTTATCTTATGTGAATCTCTGAAAATGTTTACAATCCACCAGTCCACTTTAAAAAAAAAGCAGAGGCCAAAACCGGATATTACTGACCCGCTCCTGTCCTGCCGTGTCCCAGATCAGGAACTTGTGCAGCTCGTTTTGATATTGCACCGTCTTGGTCATGAAGGATGCCCTGGCAAAGAGAAATGGCTTCATTATTGATGCTCTATGTCACATTACAAAAACATTAATTTAATGTAGCCGTTTTACAAATTATAGAGAAATAACAGAACTGCAGCTAAAGTTTACAGGTTTTTATCCCAACTCATTTTCAAGACTCTGAGACAATGAGAAAAACACACATCTTCATTTTGATCATCAGTTGGTTTGAGATATCTTAAATTGTCTAGCTTTTGTGAACAATAACGCTACAAATATAAAACATTCAACAGGATTTCATTACATTGCATCAATTAGAGTCCGACCAATACTGTATTTTGAGGCTGATAACAATATCAGCATTTGGTATTGATCGTTAGTAATGTACCTCAAACACATCTGGCATTTCTGTACTGCAATTTCTTGTTATTTATCAGTCGGTATATGCTGACACAGACATATCTGGGATAAGCTAAAATTGGTCAATAATATTGGAAATTATGATATATATTGGTCGGGCTCTTGTACTGACTGATCATATTGTCTACAAAATGTCAAAAATAAGGACAAATGTCACAAGTTGACAACACAATGTCTTAAAATTGCTTACTTGAGTTGACCCACAGCCACAAAAAGTACTTTATTTATGATGTCATGAAACAGAGAAAAGCAAATAACGTTTTGCATTTGTGAAGATGAATCCAACAAATACTGCATATTTTTAATTGGTAAATGAATAAAATGACTAATTATCGGATCTGGAATTAGGGCTGCAACTAATGATTGTTTTCATTCTGAATAATCTGCCAATTATTTTCTAAATCAATTCAATTTGATCTATACAATGTCAGAAAACAGTACATAAATAAATGCCCATCGCCACTTCCCAAAGCCCAACATGACATATTCAAATTGCTCCAAAGCCCAAAACTCCCCATGTGTGAGAAGATGAAAGCGTTTGGCTTTTTTGCTTGAAAAGTGATTTAAACAATCAACTGATTATCAAAATTGTTGCTGATTAATTTTCTAATCCTTTCAGCTCTAATTGGAATTGATTAATCCATAAATAGACATAAATTAACTGATTACACGATGTCCTGCAACAACCACACGAGAGAATAAACACAGCTAGTGTTGGGAGACAGCAGGAACTTACCCGATTGTTGGGTTGATGTTTGGGTCAAAGCTGTCCTCCACAAATCTCCAAACAATACTCGACTTTCCAACACCAGTGTCCTGCAGAGACAAAATAAAGACGATGCTTACTAAACATGGTCCAAGACAATTACTAGAAGTATAATCACAAGTATAAAAACACATTCTCTGGCAATATGCCCAGACATTATTGCTTTTTCGTGGCATCTTCTTCCTTCCTGCTCCCCTCGTAGGCCTGTTTGTGATATTAAACAGGACAGATGCAGTTAAGCTTACATAGTTGTTTTTTTTTTACATCTTATTAGTTGAAGAAGAAGAGGATATGTGAGTATGTTACTTCAGGAATGTATGAGATACTGGCAGAGAAAATGATATCTTATACTATTGTAATATGCAGTATAGACATGGATGAATGTTGTTCCTGTGACTGATTTGTTAATAGAGACTGCAGCAAAAAACCGTAATGTTATTTTGGAAAGTTATATAAGGATTAGTGTTGTAACTAATGATTATTTTCATCATCTATTAATCTATCTGTCATTTTGTTTGAACAATAAATGAATCCTTTAGTCAAAAAATGTCAAATAATGATGAAAAGTTCCCAGAGTCCAAGGTGACAACTTATAATGTCCTTTTTTTGTCTGACAAGCAGTCTAACATCTAAAGACACTTAATTTACATGTTTATGTAAAAACACATAAAAGCAGCAAATCAAATCATCACATTGGAGAAGCTGGAACCTGAGAAGGGTTAGACTATTTTACTTGAAAAATTACTTTAATCAATTATCAGTGTAGTTCCCGATTCATTTTCTGTCAACAGACAAGGGCTGCAATTAACGATTAATTCCATTATCAATTAATCTGCAGATTATTTTGTAGATTAATTGATTATTCGTTTGGTCTATAAAATGTCAGAAAAGTGTGAAAAATGTCCATCCCAGTTTCTCAAAGTCCAAGGTGACAACTTTAAATGCCTTGATTTGTCTGACAAACAGCCCAAATTATATAAAGCAGCAAATCCTCATATTTGAAAAGCTGGAACCAGAAATATTTGGCATTTAAGATTGAAAAATGTAGCTGATGGAGAGGATGAGAGGTGATGTTATTTCAGGCATGTATTAACAGGATGCTGGTAGCAAAACATATAGTTTTATGCTGCTGTTTTATACAGTTTAGACATTGCATAAATGTCACTGATTTAAACATTTTAAACTGCAGAATAGACAGTAACAGTAAAGGTAATAGAAATATGTGTACTGTCACCCACTTGATTACACACTATGGTATGTAGCCTGGTGGAGGAGCAGTATGGATCATTTGATGCCACAGGTAACGTTACAGTCAGATGTACAGTGAGGACTACAGACAGACGTGTTCACATAAAAGTGACTAGTGACATAGTGACTTACCCCCAGGAGACAAACTTTTAACTCTCTCAGAGCCATATCGATCTCCTCTCTCACTCAAAATGAGTTTGTGATGATGACCATTGGCAGTTTTCTCCTCTGGTTACCTTTAATCTTGAATATTCTTCAGGTGCTGTATGTTTACAAACAACTTTACTTCATCGTGGTCGAAAGCTGCCAAATATGCACCTCGGGTTCTCGCTATTTGTGTTAAAACGTCCAGTAGTCTATCGCATTTGCCATATTGTAATTTTTGTAAACAGCTAGCTAGCTAACAGTAAAGCTCGCGCAGTCTCCATCTTGAACTACGGCGAGCGGTCACGTGACTATTCCGGCTCTTTTTTGTTTGGAGAAAAAACACACAAAGCCCACAGGCTGTATTTACGCTCAGTTATGTCGAGTTTGTGCCCAAGCTGAGAAACGGTTATCGGTTTTGGGTTGTTTAAAAAAAGATAATAGACCGGTGAATCCCAGCATCAGGAAGTCCCTTCAGGAAGTAGTTTGCTGCCGTGTTTGAGTGACAGCTGTGCGGTGGTGACAGCCCACACGGGACGGCAGCCCGCAGAGCCGAGCCGATACTCAAGATGGCAGGTAATGGCACTTTTCAAATAGTGTTTTCTCTAATACTTTGACGCTGTGTTGGAACTTATAAAGCTGCATTGTGGTCTTCAGATTATATACATTTTTAATAGCGGTTCCTACTTTACGGCATTTGTGGTGTTTCCAGGCAAAGTGCTAACTAGCTTAGCCAAGTCAAGCGAAAGCGCTGGACGAGCCTTGTTAGCAAACTTAGCACTGCTAGCCAGCTAGCTAAGGGAAGCTACTCATGGGTATCGAAATGTGTGACTTCGAGGTTACATTTAAACATTTAACTATTCAGTACGGGTAGATGGCTTTTTAAACTACAACTGTCGTCTGTAGTTAGACAGTACTGTATCATTTCAGCCGTGTTTATTATCGATGTGTTGACATAGCAAAGGCTAGCGAGTTGACCTAGCTAACGTTAGCCGAGTTGCTAAAGTCATTTTCAGCCATAAGCTGGATCAAATCCTCCTTTATACCATAACAAAGGGGAGATGTTGTTCTTTGCCAACATGTTTTTTGGGGGGAGTTGTTAAACCAGTCGTAACGTTATTCACTCCACACACAAAAACGCCACGTTTAATGTGTCTTTTCGAGATGGGAGTTGTTTTTATATTTGGAGCACATTCCCCTGCATGCCCAGCTGTAAACACTGGCATTAGCCGTCCCAGCACATGCTTCTCCTTCTGGGACTTCTTTCTGGGCTCTTCTTCTGACTACACTACTATGAGTTATTGTCCTATATGTATGGCTGTGTGGTATTGGAAACAAATCAGGAAAGAAAGTCTTCTTGTAGTGTCGGCCTGTTACGTTATCACAAAAGATATGTGTTAATGCATTGAAGAAAAAGCTCTTTACATGTCTAGTTTGTGTTCAACACATTGGACTGCATGATAATGGGAAGCATAATTTTCAACCAACTAGATTAGAAATTATTCTAGGAGAAGTTAGAGCTAGTGCCTTCTTTGTAGTTTAGTTCAGGCAACAGATATGCCCTGAATGACCTAACTAACTAGTTAGGCATGGTTGAGATGTTTTGATATGATTTTGGCCATAGACGGATAGACAATACATGTATTATCTGTTGTTCCAAGTCTCTGGGTGAAAGCCCTTTGTTGGATCCAGGAGAAACATTGATTGGACTGCATGATAACAAACTGGAAATGTAATCTTAGGGCTGAACGATTTGGAAAAAAATATCGAATTGCCATTATTTTGACTTATATTGCAGTTGTGATATGATTCACCATATTGGAGGAAATTATAATTTTTGCATAATTATTCTCATTTTCTTTGAAAAATATATTAAAATGGTCATGGTAGGATTTTTGGGAGGATCTGTACCAAACAAATATTTTTTCTTAAGTCTGTAGAGTACAATTTGTAGGCTGGGACATCTCTGCATCACAACACTACTTAATTCAGAATGGTAATTTTGCCTTTAACAAATATTGTGCCTCCTGCGCCGAATATTGCAATTGCAATTTCGATTCTGATTAATTGTTCAGCCCTAGCCACATGTAGATAAGTCAAGACCAACTTAATTGATCTCATGCAGGGAAATTGAAGTGTCACAGCAGCAGAAATGCAGGGACAGATGCATAAGCAACTTAAAATATATATACATTATGAGCATTTGTTATATTCAAAATGAAGCATGAAAAAAATATACACCAAACGTATGGCAACTATAAAGGGTATTGAGACAAGAAAAACTGTATAAAGACTAAATTCAAAAGTGAGCACCTGAGGCAATGGAGTCAGGCGGTGGGTTAAGTGTCTCATGTGTGCAAAAAGCATAGAGAAGATACATAGATACAATAGAAAAGTACACACTGAAATCAGAGGTTCCTTAGGTTTTTATTAGCACTTTTGACCCAATACATGTCTTCCTCAGAGGAATATCCTGAAGGAAATTAAAGTTATACACACACACACACACACACACACACGCACACACACACACACATACATCGAAATGACCAGTGATGACATAATCACTTAATCACATACATTTGTGCACATGACGCTTTTAGATTATTTCTATTTTATTGACTAGAGGAACTGCATGTGTTTAAAAGAAAATCAACTAAGACAATAGTTTGGGATCAAAAAAAAACATTACGTTTATATTTACGGACTTGTTGATTGTTTTGATTTATTTCTCTTCACACATCACTACACAGATGATGTCATGGTTTCAGTTTTGCTGTGGAGTGATTTATCAGTGAGAAGAACACAGTGATTTATTGTCAATCTTACTGAAGGAGACTTTGTTCGTTCTTAGCAATTGTCAGCCTGTAAACCAGCCAACACAGAACTCCTTTCATTTTGTAGGTCGAGTGGTGCATAGAGTGATGTTATGTTGATAACATGTTTGCCACCATGGATTCCCCCTCTAATTGTCTTATCCTTGCAGGTCTATCTTTATACTTTGAAGATGGCCATGATGATCTGGATGATTGTGAGTATTTTGGTTGTTCTAATTAAACTTTTTATTAATTTATTTTTTGGCTTTTATTGATAGTACAGCTGAAGGTAGACAGGAAAGGGGTGAGAGAGAGGGCACAACATGCAGCAAAGCACCGCGGGCAGGAGTCGAGGCCTCTACGGCAAGCCTCTGTATATGTGGTGCGCGCTCTACCACTGAGCCACCAGTGTGCCCTATTATTTTAATTTGTTAACAAAACCACATTAAACAATACATGCATTCACATACATGCATTCACATGCTCCTCGGATGGTCCCATTTCCAGAGTTGGGAAGTCATTCTTCCGACTTCGGTGTGCTCATGAGCTTTAAATCATAATGGGAAACAACATGGACACTACAAAGAAGATGTGTTTTAATTTATAGCGTCTGGGTGATGGGTTAGATGAGACTAGTGTCCCAGTGAAGATTCATGTTGCTATTTAAGTATGCTGTAGTCTTGCGTAGCCAGACTATCTCCACAGCACAGTGTCCGTGCTGGGGGGTAGGTCTGGATTGAATAGCTTTCACTCTGGTATAGTGGAAACAACTCCCTGGCCTGTTTATATTTCTTTAAACCAA
>JAOVVB010250754.1:0-20405 GCA_028570985.1 Heterobranchus longifilis | reverse complement strand
CTGTAAAGCACTTTGAACTGCATTTCTTGTATGAAAGGTGCTATACAAATAAAGTTTATTATTATATTATTATTATTATTATTATTATTAGGAGTGTCAGACACTGCCAATAGCGATGGCTGAAGCCACCCACTTTGAGCTTCATTTTGGCTCTTCAGAAACCTATGGGACAGATTGTATAGTCTATGGGCCTTACCCAAACTGTTTCCTTTATTGCCATGACCACACACGTCTGATACAGTAATTTCCAAAGCACTGGATAAATATTGACATCAATTCTGTCTATACAAATATGTAAATGTGTAACAATTTAGCACTTAAAGAAAAGTAAGTAAATGCTTTTAATATGTAATAAAAATCCCTTTTATTCTCTGTGCCATATAGGCATCGAGCACAGAATGACTGCATCAGGGAACACCTGCTATTTTATTGGATGTGCTCTTTTTTATTTATATTTGCTGCTACCTGCCCATTTGCACTATTTTATATTGTATACTATATGTATACTACACTGGTAAAAAAAAAAAATAGGTGAGATAAATGTTGTATGTATTTCTGCATTGAGTGTCAATAAACACAAAATAATAATAATAGTAATAATCAGAATAAAAAATATCAAATAAATGCTATATCTTTAAAATACAATACAGGTCTAAGATCAAACAGATCAGTCAGAGTCCGTCTCATTGTCTCTCCCTCTGTGTGGAACAGTGCAGGGCTGTTCTGCTGCGGCGTAAAGGTGTGTGATTAACTCTGCGTGAGTCAGATACAGGTGTTTTGCAATTTGAGGGAGGCCTCTAACACCACCCCCTTCCCCAGGTTTTTTAGGTTTATAGTTGTGAGGCAGCCTGCATCTTCACACGCAAGCCTGCTGTCAGTCAGGAGGAGCCGCGGCGCGCATTATCATTCGTCACACTGGAGACAGTCGGAGGGTCTGCAGCTGGGGTGTCTGTGTTTACACGTTGACAGATTTAGACCAGGCTTAGAAATGACTGATCTCTCTCTTGGGAGGCGAGCTGATAGCAGACGCAGGTAGAGTTTGCACTTACTATAGTTAAGGATAACAAGCACTGATAAAGGCTGTATAAAGCACCATAAAAGAGACAAATCTGGATGTTCAGATAAGTTACACACACACTGAGGATCTAAAAAGACAAAAGGACATTCTTCCTAATTTAGGTTAAGGGAGTTTGAACAGTCTGGGGGTCCAATCCAGAGTCCTGCCCTATATCACGGTGCTAGCCTGTCATCATGAAGGTTATTACCAATGTATGATAATGGTGATGACTGGTATTGTCACTTGCCTGCAGTAATGCAATGTGGATTTTCCTGTAAGGTCACCAGAGTGACGCAAAACCCGTGTCTCAAGAGCACAAACTGAGTCATCTATCCAAATAAAATGCAATATACCTGGTGTGAGTACAGCACTTTCACATGTCTATCACTGTGTGTTTAAAACATATTGTGCCAAATGATCCAAGCATGATAAACAGCAGCCCTCTTCTCTAGTTTTTCAGCTAGATGACCTGAAATCATCATGGTGGCTCAGAGGTTAGCAGCAGCCTGACCAGGTTAGACTGCAGTGTTTCTGTGTGTAGTTTACCTGATCGCTCCATATGGGTTTCCACTTTTCCTCCCACAAGTCAGACGAACTGATACTGATCGGCCTCATTAAAGAAACTTCCTAAGTCTGGAATCCTATCTTATCTCAGTTTATGATGACATTCAGCATTTTTCTTATTGCAGAAACATGTTTCCTGACTGTATTTTGGAAGAAATCCTATCCAATCTTAGGATAGGAACTGAGCTATTACAGAACCATCCTAACTGCATTTCCCCAAGTTAGGAATCTTAAATTAGGCTGGCATAGTACCCTGTCCTAAACTCAAAATAACTGCACTGTTAGGTCTGTATGGCAATGACAATGAAGATGGGGAACAACATGAACATCCCATCCCAAACAAAGTCGATAGTCCCTCCCAGGAGAGCCCTGCACGGGATTGTTTTCTTGCAATGCAAACATTGTGATCATGCATAAATGTCTGGCCCTGCACAACAGTACACATCAGTACTCAGGCTTCTGTCCCCCATTGGTTTTAGTGATATTTGTGTTTTGGTAAAACGCCACTGGTCGAATTTGAAGCCGGGTCTCTGCGGTAAAGACTCAGCCTTTGTATATGATGCGTACGCTCTACCAGGTGAGATACCAGGGCGCCTCACCTTCTGCTATGTAACTGAAGCAGTTGATGATTAAGAGCAGTGAGGAGTCAGCAGTCAATGGAGGTATAAAACTGTCAAAACAGTCAGTACATGTATGCACGCGTGCATATGCACGCAACCAAACGCGTGATCTCCTCAGGCTTACAGCTGACAGAGATAACAAGATTAACAAGCCCATATGTCTGAATTGTTACTTCTGTCCATACTGGCTATAAGACATCCTTTCTTAAGAGATGGGGGGCACAATCCACAGTCCTTATGTTCGTCAGTTTGAGATAAGTGGGTATCTTTCAGAGTTACATCTTTTTATAATGTGTACAGTGACTGTGTGTAATGAAAAGCAGTCACTCGTAGTGACAAACCTACAGAGAATTATCACGAGACTGCAGTTCCCCTCAGCTCTACAGAGATTTATAGTGTCTTTCAGCTTTTTGTTTTCATTTTCTGGCACGCAACCTGACTGTTTTGATTCACTCTCGCCATATTCATAGCATCGCAAGCAGCTGTTTTCAGCAGAAAAAAAACCCTCAAAGGCCTGCACGGTTAAGATATTCACCACATGGACAGATTAATGCTCATGTTGCTGTGTATCTGCTGGATGTGTAATAGGCAACTGTTTGCTAAATTAAGGTGATATACAGTATAATATGTCTTGTTTACAGCTTGTTTCCACTGACCAAAAGCAGCTAAAAAAATCAGCTATTGCACGTTTAAATATAAGTTATGTACTCCAGCTTAACTACTGTTCCAATAGACTCATCTGTTTTAATAAAGTAAACAATCCACCTAAACCTTGCTCCTTCCTGAAACAATAAATCCCCTGTCCGTCTCTCATTTCTCCCTCCTTCCTCTCACCCACGCGGCTGCCCTTGGGCTGGCGGCACTAAAAATAATTGAAATAGTGATACGCTGTCAAGCAGCCTTAATGAGCAGCTGGAACCTGCAGAGGTACGGCCTTCATCTGCAACTCATCAGTGATCGCTGGAAAATTTGGGCCAGTGATGGAGTGATAACAGTAATGTGAAGGCTGCTCTCGTTAAATGATGTTCAGGTTTATCGGCTTTACTTGCTAATGAGCCGGCAACTAGCAGCCAGTGTTTCCATCCATGTTACAGAAAAGATGTTGTGTTTCCATTATATCTAAAAGAGAAAAACGAGGCAGGCAAAAGACCAAATCTAAATCATCTTTTTTTTTTTATTTGGAGAGAAACATGCGGCACAGTAACACTTTACTTGAACTTCCAACTGTTTAGCATTGATAGGCAGTATATGAATATTTAATAGATGGTTTATAACACACAGCTGTACGCAGATATAAGTGTTTATTCATATATTTCAGAATACTGCCAATTTAAACTGCAACTGTAAGGGAATACAGTTACTCATATTTCGCCCACGTCGCAGGCGACATCGATTTGTTTTCTTTCGGAGGCTGTAACAGACTGGATTTTGAAACTAGCTTCATATATTTGGTATCACATGAAACTAGAAGAGTTTGCTGCAACAACTTATGAGACATAATATAACATTTGTATGGTCATCATATACTTCGATCATAATGTTCTAAGCACTTATACACTGTAAACCTTCAAAAGTAACAGGCGCCTAAACAAAATACAAAGTTTATTACACATTTATGACTAGAAAACCTTGACACACAGTGCTGGGCAGCATCCCAAATTAATCTTCAGGTTTCAGATGATGCACACCACTTCTATGTGACATCTACTGTTGACCTGCTATCTCTCCTTAAACAAAACCTGTCCTCCACTCCCACCGGCCTTAAAAAAAAAAAAAGGGCTAGACCCCAGAGGGTTAAATACATAATAACTTTACTTCCGTTACTCCCCAACCCTGGATTTCAGTGATGATTTTATACCAATAAAATGGCAAAATGTCATTTACCAAGAAAATTCAACTGAAAGCACAAGCCCAGCCTCACTCACTAAGCAATGATGAAATCAAATGTCTGTGGTGTGAAGAGGACTATGACTGGAGACAGAGTCAGGTTCCCTGACTGGGCATGTGGCTGCACGGGGGCCGCTCCTAACCTGCGCTGAGGAGGACAGACACCCCGAGGGTCGGACTGCGGCAGCTGGTATGTTTCTAAAAACAGGCAACGTTACCCTCCCTCACCTCCTCCACCGCCTCCTCCTCCTCTATTCTTCACAGCAGATGCTGATCTCTGTCTGTCTTCAGAAGGAAGCAATTATTGAGTCAGAGGGAAAGACGCGCCTCCTTTTAATAAACCCACATCAAATCATCCGATGACTGACGGCCTCGGAGCGTGACTCACGTGTTGGACGGAAGTGTAAAGGTTCAACAGTGACAAAGAGAAAACTGAATTAGAGGTCTTAATAGAAGCGTACAGTCGGGACAGAGCTTCAGGCAACAGACATCCTTTCATCCCCGTTCATTTCTCTCCTCATAAACAGCATTTCTCTCCTCCACTGGAGCAGTGTGACCTGGCTCTCTCCCGTCTCTCTCCGTCTGCCTGACTGTATGACTCTTAGCCTCTGTCCTCTGTCAGCCTCTTACATAAGGTTGACCTGGTAAAATTCCACAGTGCTCGCTTTGCTCCCTGCTCCTCTAACTTCCAAGTGTGTCACCCCGTAGCGACAACAATTTCTCACTGTTCGGATCTAGCCGCCCACTCATAGGATGTTTTTCCAGCTGCTCACCAACAGGCTACCTCGCTTTAAACGTGCAATATGTGATATTCTGCCGTTAGGGGTCTCTCTTTCAAAACAATAACAAAGGTCAGTTATTGCGGTCAGCTTCTCTCGGCTTGGATTACTTCGGTGTTCATCGCTCAGGAGGTTTTATCCGGGAGCCGAATTATTCACAGAAGTCTCCTCTTTTCCAAAACAAACAGTCCCGGTGATTAAAACCGGTAAAAACACTGAATAAACCACTGTTTCTCACACGGGGCTCAGCTTTCGGTGGAAGCTCTATTGCTAAAAGTGCGCTCACCTTTTTTCAGATCAAGACGTTCAGGAGTTTTGTTCCAGGAGCCAGATTATCCACCGACGTCTCCTCCGGTGATTAAAACTGATAAAAACACAGAATAATTTTCACGTAAAAAAAAAAAAATTTAAAAAAAAAGGGTTTTCCCACGGGGTTCAGCACAGCAGGTGAGGGGAGCCGAGCCGAGCTGCTGCCAAATTTTGCTCAGTTTGTTCATCTGATAATTTAAAATCCATATGTTCAATAGGGTTTTACCCAAAGATGGATTATCCACAGATGTCTCCTCCTCTCCAAAACAAACTGACCTGTGATTTAAACCGGTAAAAACACTGAATAAAGCAATTTCACGCTAAAAATCTTTGTTTTTCTGCGTCGGTGTGGAGTTGCTGTAGGCTGGAGAATGTGTATACAGAGCTAGCTAGTTAGCTGCTGCTAACATTTACTCAGTTTGTTTCTCTGATAAATTAAGATACAGACGTCTGATGAAAAAGTCCTTCACCTGGTTAAAATATATAGTTTAAAGTGACCAAGATCTAAAAAGTGTATTGTATAAATGTGGCTAAAAACCAGATAAAAAGTTAATTTCTGACTAATTTTTGCACAGAACGACAAAACAGACAGATTTCTCTGGGTTTGAACTTTGCTGGAAACATTTGGGATAATGTAAGTACACAACTCAACTAAATATATAACATAGGTGTAGTCGTTTTTAGACATTTTAATGCGGAAATGTTACATATTATAAATTTAAATCAGGCTTGAATGGAGGAGAGGCTTTACCTTTACAAGAGTCCATCATCTGAAAATACTCCCGCTCTCGAGCGTTTCCTGAAGCTACACTGCCACTGATCTGAAAGACAAGAAAGAGTACTTTTATTTTTAGGGAATTTCAAACTATGCTTGGCTAAATGTGCACACAATAAGCAGTGATGCTGTATTTGGTGTAGCAGCTATACACAATTTTACTTGTTTTACTGCATTTAGTTTGTCCTCTTCAAAAAAATGTTTTTCAGGTTGCTGAACAAATTTCCACAAAGCGTTTAATATGTACAGCAATGCCTGAATACAAATGAAATATGCAATAACTGGGGCAGTGGAAACAGGTTTTGAATGCAAAACATTAGCGAGGTTTCTATCCAAATATATCACATATTTTAACCGAATTTCGAGAAAATCTGCAAAAGAAAATGCAAATTAATCTTGTATCATCCACTACCGTTGAGGACACACACAAACACATAGCCTGTACGCACCCACACACACAAATCAGCTCCACGTGTGGTTAGTAAATGTGCAGGAGAAATGGGCTACGGACGAAAACAGCCAGGCTACTGCTCACCAGAGAATTTTCTGATCGCGGCTCTTCGCAGCAGTTTCATGCCTTATAAAAACCTGGCGTAAAGCTCCATAAAGCCAAAGGGAGCTGCAGGTAATAATTCTATGTCCATTACTACGAGTGACCCCTTTCACTGTCATGTTGTTCTCACAGTGATACATTGTTATGATTATGATAATGTGTTTTAACATTTCAAGTCTCACTCTAACCCCATTGCACCACAATATCTTTTCAATTTTTAATTGCTGTGCACAGATCCAATTTTATTTTTCTACTTTATATAATGTCTCACACACCAGCTGCAGTTCCAGCAGGTACAAACTGCAGCAGGAGAGCAGACTAACTCAGAGATCACAGATAACTCGCCTGATGACTCACAGACCGGAGGATGACAGATGAGACCTATCAGTTCGCTTTGGGATGTAACATGACACCACACACACACACACACACACGCACACACGCACACACACACGCACACACACACACGCAGAGTCAAACATGACATATATAAAGTCAGATATTAAGAGCTTTCTGCTGCATTACTCACGTCCATTTGAAATCCACAGTGTAACATCAATAACATGGATCAGTTACACACATCCTGCTGATGCAATTCACAAACTATTACATTGTTTATTTCTTTTTTTAATTTAATGTTTGTATGCTATGATCAGTTACTTTTAAAACGTCTTCCACGACAGATGACTGAATACATGCTCTAAAAGTAGATTGTAATGTATTATATTACATTACTCAAATTAAATAACATATTCTAAATACTTTGAATTACTTTTGGAAAACTTTAAAATCATCTTGCTGAGCTCATTTATCTGTCTTATATTTCCAAAACCACATTCCTGACAGTGTCCTCGCTGTGCGTCTCCTCTGACATTGTCGTGTGGCAGGTACAAATTGTTGCAAACAATTTTCTAAATCTGTTTATGGGAAATGTGTGCCTCATATGAATTTTAGAGAAAATAAAACACACAAAAAGGTCGAAGGGCACTCGAAGAGCACAGACCTCCGGCAAGGCCATGCTCCATCTCGCAATGTTAATAAAAGTGAAAGATATTTCAGATAGATTTCTGTATCGGCCCCATAATTCGCCTCCATTCCAAAGTTTAATGGGTTCTTCGTTGGCTACACCAAGTTAGGGTTAGGCTAACCCTAACCCAAAAACCTAACCTTGGCGGAGGTAATAATGTAATCCCTTCAAGTAATCTATTTTTAAAGACAGTAACTGTATTCAGAATACCACTAATTTAAAGTGTAATGGAAATGGAAGAAGGCTACTCATATGTTCTATTTTAAATATGGAATCCTGTTACTTGTATTCCCCAACCCCGAGTATGATCACAACAATGTTCCTTATCAGATGACCAAATAACTCCAATGTTGTGCATATTATGTGCAAGATAACAACTGAGCACATCTTACTTTTTCAACGTATGCAGTGTGCAGTGAGTGTGCAGTGAGTGTGCAGTGAGTGTGCAGTGAGTGTGCAGTGAGTGCACATATTCAACTGTAGCTTTGTGCAGCAGGTCTGACATTGGTTGTACAACACAAGCTGTACTTCTCTCCAGAATGTCACCAGAATGTACACAGCTGTGACAACCTGGATCTCTAATCACTGTGCATTTACACAAACTGAAAGATAACCGAATCAATCGTTACACGGATGTCAAAAACTCAAGGTCCTCTGTCACTCCTCCATCCTCCCCCCTCCACCTTTCTGCCTCCACAGTGAATAAATCATGCAACATTTAAAATAGGAGCTTGACTTTTGCGTGACAACTTTGCAAGTCAGCGGTTTGCCAATCCCTGTTCATGTTCATAACACAGAACAGAACAAGGTGAAACACTTTTCTCTTCCAGATTATTAAACAAGCTCATAAAATTCCTACGACTTCAAACCCACGATCTGCTGCAGAGCCGACCGGCAGAGATCAAGCCAAACACTCTTGTCCCTGATTTGAACTGTAAATGGTTTTCAGAGCCGAACACCAAAGACCTTTTTTTTTTTACCTGCAGGTTAGTCAACCCAGAGTGCAAACATCATTGTTCCAGTCCTTGGACTGTGCTAACAGCAGTTCTAAGAATCAGGTTAATTTGTAGGCACTTTTTGTTGAATTTTATCAAAGTTTTCTCACTGCTGTGTATATAGGGTAATGTAGGCATGGATAAATCTCCACAGAGAAGTTTAAGCATTGGGCAGATGTGAAACAAAGCAGAGGCCTGCACAGTCAAACAGTAAAACAATGCACAATAATGTATCCCATTGTTTGTACATCCCTGCACATGTGAATGTATGTACAAATACAGGTTGCAACACACTTGTGAGTGCCACACACACACACACACACACACACACACACACACACACACACACACACACACACACACACACACACACACACACACGCACTGAAGACACGAAGAAGAACAAGTTTTACTGCTGGAAGGGGGAGGATGAATCCTTTATTTAACCCTTCATGGTGCGGTAAAACACCTCCATAATACACCTGCTCAGGCTGCGATAACGCAACCCAATCACCAGAATAAATGTTGGCATTGTACGTTTCTCCAAACCACGGATGCGTTACATTTGTACGTGAGCTCATGGCAAAGCACATAAATAACACTTTTTTGACAGTTTAATTACAGTCACTTTTACGTACCACTGTGACGCGTCACTACGGTCGCAGTTTTGCGAATTCAAACAAGACTTTCGAAGTTTCAGTTTAGGCAACACAACTTTGGGTAAGTTTAGGAAAAACATTGTGGTTTGGGTCATATTTGTTGCGCAAATTACTTATGTTATGTAATCAACATAAATTACAAAAATGAATGGGCTGTGCTCAAAACTTCGATACGGCAAAACATTGTGACGTACTGCGTGCTGATTCATGTATCAATACTGCAGAAAAATATGTAAACTATAATGCATGTAGAACTCTGGGATTAGAAACAGATTATAAAATGTACTTTTAAGATCTCTGTGGGCCTGAATTTTAATGTTTTAAGTTGTGTGATCACTGTTATACAGAATAATAAAGAACACAGTCACGGCCATTGTTCAAAATCAACGTGCACTGCGATCGTATCGTGTACGTCACATCATATTGTGACGTTGTAGGCGATAACCAGCCCTAACGGTTATTGTCCCGACCTCTCATTAAAAAACACCCGGTTTTGCTGGTGTCGATCAGTGGTCTGCTGCTTCTGCTGGACAGCCGACAACACTTTAGAAACGATGATATGATGCGTATGGAAGGTACAAATGTAACACATCCGTGGTTTGCAGAAACGTACAATGCCAACATATTATTCTGGCGGCTGGGCTGGATAACATGCACAAGCGTTTCTGCATGATGTTGTAAACTGATCGATGTTGCACCGCCACAGCTGGTTCGACCAGGACCAGCCGCCCCCCCCGCCGTCACCGTACGACAGGATCATTGCCGCAGAGCTGATCAAGACAGATGTCCAGCAGCAACAGTTTAGTATTCTGCTGCCTGGCTGGCTGTCCTCACTCTGCACGGAGAGGCTGGCTAATAATTTGTCAGCCCCTGTGGGGTATGAGGCCAGCATGTCAACAACGGGCCCTGTGTTTCTCAGGCCAGCGATGGAGATTAGAGAGCGGGGCTGATCCGGCCACTGTGCGGGCAAAGGGGGGAGTAGTGGGGGGGGAGGGAGGGCTAAAGGAAGCAAGGCAGAGAGGGTGGTATTCCTGGGTCTCTCTCAGGGAGGGAGCAGTGTATTGCAACAGTCACGGTCATTTGGGAGTGACAGAGGGGGCACTGGTGGCATATTACCACAGCACATTAACACTGGCACAAAAACACAAAGCACCGTTAACATACAAGAGTATCTGTTTCTTCACATCACACACGATGTTCCTTTGATGCAAAGAACGTCTGTGTTTTCATAATCTGACAGAGGTGTTGTGCAACAATGTTCCCTCCTTTGCAGGTCATAAGGCTAACCCACGGAAATCTACAGACAAACACGGAGGGGGGAACGGTTTCAGGCTTACGGGACAAAACAAGCGATTCTGAGAGAACGAAAACATAGTAGTACCAAGAAAATCATTTCAGCATTTACGCAGGTTGACTCCCCTCTGTTATCAGTTGTTCAAACAGGCCTTTGCTACACAATGTACCTGCTGCCCACACAGCTGCAGGAAGCTCCACCTTCGCCTCCATCACCAGCAACACAATACGTCCCGTTCCAAGTTTTCTCACCTCGGGCCTCCAGCTCCTCATAACATAAATATTCCCCATCTGTATGTACAAGTAAAGTGCCAGATTTCAACAGGCCTTGCAGGCAGACTGTGTGAGTCCAATCGGTGAAGATAATACAATACACACATCTGACATCTAGTGGCAGAGTTGTGTAAATGTACAAACTCAGGGAACATAAACTGTAGTGTCGAGGCAGCCAGAGTCTAAATGTATGAGTGTGAGCCACTTTTTTAAAAGGGTCAGTTCACACAAGTTATGGAAAAACAGATTTTCTCACTTGGTATCAAGTCAAGTCAATTTCATTTACATTAAAGCTGCACCATTTAATACATTAATCTAAACTGCAGTCAGGGCTCCTAGAGTCTCTGCAGAGATCAGGGCTGCAAACTCTGTCTCGTCTTTTAAATCCCTTTTAAAAACCCACTTTTTTAGAATTGCTTTTCTGTGATTTTATTCATATTTTATGACATTTTAGTTTGTTTTACTCTGTGTTTTATTATGTGTTTAGTTTTTGGCTTTAAGTTCATTTTATACTCTTTGTGTTTTAAATGTGTACTGTTTTGTATTGTAAAGCACTTTGTAACTCTGTTTTGAAGTTGTATGTGTATTTATTTATTTGGAGAAAAAAAAAAAAAAAAAAAAAAAAAAAAAGGGACAGTGCACATTAATCAGCATTCCGAAAAATGTAAATTTACCCGAGTTAGCTAAAGCTAGTTTTCATCGGCATGCAGTCCCTTTTGCCTGTGTGATCTTGACTACCATTTCATTATATAAATATGTATAATGATTATTATTATTATTATTGATAATCAATTAATAAATTCAGTCATTATTCAAGCAAAAATGCCATAAACTTGATGGATACAGGTTCCTAAAATATGGGACTTTGCTGCTTCTTCTTGACATTTATAGTAAATTATCTAAATATCTTTGATTTTGGACTGTTGGTCGCACAAAACAATATATTTGAAAACAACACTTTGGACTTTTTTCACTGTTTTCTGATGTTTTATAGACCACACTATTAACACCTTTTGACCTGAAAAACATGTTGTGTACAGAATAGACTGAAATTGCAAGAGTAAAATTACAACATGTAAAATCAGAATGTCCATGGTATCTATCTATTTTCTCCACAGAAATCACTGTTAATGGTTTTCATAGGAATTACTTTTCAGTAGAAGGTGGTTTGAATAAAAACAGTTGGCAGCAAAATATGCAGATTATCACTGCGACCTCTAGTCTAGAGCGTGCACCCCATGTAGGCTGAGTCCTGAAGCGGCCCGGGTTCAAATCCGACCTGCGGCCCTTTGCTGTGTATCATCACCTCTCTCTCTCTCGCCCCCTTTCCTGTCAATCTTCGACTGAACTATCATAAAGGCCCCCAAAAATATGTGGATTATCCAGAGCAACTGGGACATGGAGTCTGAAAAATAGGTTGCTGTTGTAGTTTTTCAATGTTGATGCACCACACAAAAAAATTCCATTCACCTGCATTGTATTGGTTGAAGCAATATCCAACCAATGTCACAAAACCCAGACATATAAAACCCAAACTATTTGCATGGCATTGCATTTGTTTTTAAACCCCGTAATCTGAGATTTAACAGACATTCATCCTCCTGGAGTCTAAATAACCAGCAATGAACCACAACATTATTATCATGCATTTACTGGTAGAGGCAGGTAACTTTTATGACTATCAAGTGGCAATAATGACAGTGATTTTCCATGTGCCAGTTATTTTCTATTAAGCATGTCAGCTCACTGAGACAGTAGCTATTTAACATCTGCAAACAAAACAGACAGCGGTGTTTGCATGTGTGCGACACCGGCGCAGATCATGAATGAAAGTTTTCCGTAGCTACGGCACACAACGAGGCAAAAGGTGAATTCATGCTTGAGAAAGCTAACTGCTCAAACATAAACAAGATGTTAATCAGAATCCACTGTATGCACACAAGAACAGAGCAGAAAACGCTGAGCCAAAACAAGATCCAGTCAGAGACATGGAAGACATTTGAAATGCTTTTCTGCAAATAAAGTGATTCTGATTCAGAAGATAAAACCGTGAATGCCGGCTTGTTATACAAGAATGATCTGTAGGTGGAACGAGCAGACGGGCTGTACTAAAGAAAAACACTGAGTGTCATCACCGGCCTTCTTACGTCAAGATGACTAACGAGATAGGCAACAGAATGCCTCCTTTATGTCCCTGAACAAACCCTTCCTGTAACTGATACGTCTACAAATCAGTCTTGTAGATAAATGTACGTGAGAAAAATGATGGAAGTAAGGAAGAGTTGCAATCACGTATAATTACAAGAACCTGCAGCAGTGCACACTAACATGAATGTGCATTGTTCAATGCAAAACTATTGGGGAGGAAACATTCTATATTGTGATCTGCAAAATTACCACAACCAATGAACAAAAACGTTTCAAATGTATTTGTCAAAAATTAGAAAAGAAATCATTAGAACCAATTATGTACAGTCAAATCATTGATGAATGGCAACTCAAACTAGACACAAACTTGCGATGGGATCTCACCAGTCACGACGCCAAATCGGAGGGGGGGTGCGGCAAGGCCTCGCTCGGACCACACCCATCTCAGAACTCGCCCTTAATTTTGTATCTAAACTGCACACCTGTGAACCTTCTTGCACTGCACAGTTGTAGCGCTATCATGGTGACAAAATCTGGCTGCAGAAATATAAACACCTGGCAAAGTACTAAAAAAAAAAAAAAAAAAAAGGACCACCTTTTGCCATGATCGCACGCACGCACGCACGCACGCACGCACATTTTATAAATCGAGCGTCCCACATTTATTCTTATTTCACCAGAGGGCAACTAGGTAGAAAGGTTGTTTACAAGGCAGAATAGAGGCTTGGCTGTTTCCAGCGAGTGTTTTCATGTTTTATCTGGATGATCAAGTTTCCTCCCACAGTCCAAACACTTGCACGTCAGGAGGACAGGAGGCTCTTACACTGCTCATGTCCGTATTGATTGACAGTCTGTCCGTGGTGTTTCTGTGCCTTTAATCAAGCTCAGTTATTGTCTCCTTTCCAGTTATATGACTATTTCATAGAAATACTATAGTCCAGCGTCTTTTACAGGATAATAAAACATTCAAACAAAGAAGCTATGTGGTTTTCACAGTTCTGTGACTGACAGCAGTGAAAACAAGTAGCCTGGAGCTGTAACAAGCAACAGAACAATGAAAGTTAGGAACCAAAAATCATATGACTTGCTCAATATATTGTTGTAAATGAGCATTTAAAAGAGCATATGTCTGTAGGTTTATGCAAATATCTTGGGAGGAAATATGTCTGGATGACAAACATCCAGTGTTGCATGCAAATGCACATGCAAAAGCAACACTGAGGTGAATGCAAAACATGACAACAAAAAAAACAAAACATTCAATACAAAAATCATATTATGAGTGTTAGCAGTATCGATGCTTTTTCCTGCTTTTCAGAACAGCACACTGGTTGCAGTGACAGGGTTAGTGTAGTATACATTTTCCCTAAGATGACATGATAAGCCACCCACAAAAAGTACTATTTGCAAAGTGATGACTGTGAGGTTTTGCTGTGATAATAACTCAGGGTGAGTCGGCAAAACGGGAATTTACTGCACTTAATGTGCTCATCTCCTGACAGATACGTTACACCAGAGTCAAAGAGCAAACCACAAGCAAATATCAGGAAAATGCTCCGGAAAGATGAACACCACTTGCATAACACACACATGCACACACACACGCACACGCACACGCACACGCACACGCACACGCACACACAATGTGCAAAGCCAGTCTTTCCTTCTTACATGCAGTGCCTTACAAATAAGACAACTAGAGCTGCACGATATGAGGAAAATATGCAATATTGAATACCGCAAAAATTATATTACTGGCAATAAATATACAGATATTGAAGTGCACTCAGTTCTGCCTTTCTGCTGCTTTCAGTATGCTGCTAAAATACAACAAATTACTTCTTGAATTTAAAAAAACTGAAATGAAATTACTTGCAACATTCTTTTATTGGACAAATTGAACATGGGACTGAACATCATGAACAGGCATCAATAATAATAAAAAACAATGATAATTTAAATTTAAATTGCAGTTTTCCACTGACACTCTCTTTCAACTAACTAAAAAAAATCCCTGAGTGTCTTTCACAATGTGTTTATCACGCACGTTGATATCACGATGATGATTTTTTTTTAAATATCCTCTAGCTCTAAATTAGTCAGGGTCATCCTGAGCAGGAATCATTTGGAAATTTCAGCTGACATCTGAAGGAAAGATTTTTATGACAGGTCGAAGATGATTATTTGATGAAATTTTAACTTTTGAGCTCCATTTTTAAAATAAAAACAGTCCAGTAAAATAACTTCAAATGTTTTGTTTTCATATAACGTTCAATATAATGTCGTTTTTGCTTGATATATCAAATGTGAGAAATTATTGTTGAAATACGGACCTTTCTCTGCCCTTTTTGGCCACTCCAAACACCACAAATAGACAACAAGTGTCAAAATCTAAGGTATTCTGTATTCTGAATGTATTAATTTACCTAAACAGCAGAGTAATGTGTGGCACATAACGTAAATACACACAGTATTTTATTTGTTTATTTTTGTTATGAGTAAATTTCTCTTCCATTTGCCCGACAAAAAAAAACATCCACTTGTCCCGGACAAGCAAACAAGCCTTGATGTGGAGCCCTGATAAAGTAACTTGAAGTTAAGGGGTGCTGAACGTTCATGTCATGTCCATTTACACCACAAATGGAAATGTGGGTGAACCTTCTAAGGACCATTTCACCTGATTTACTTGGTGTTACACCCTCAGGTGGCCGGATAGGGGGAGGGGCCAATACAACCAATTTCGCTTTGGGGCTTTCAGGTGAGTTTTGCATATGACAACTGATGTACTGACACATACGCACGCTGTTCTCAGTACTCGAGTTCCAGTCTGCAGCGTATCTGCTGCATCATGGCTGCACCGGTCGCTCTGCTGGTTTTGTGCTGCGCGTTGATGCTGAGCTGCAGTGCCAGTCCACCTGAATGGTTCCACAACATTTCTACCAGTCTCTTCAAATTGCCTGGGGACATTATGCTCGGAGGGCTCTTTCCCATCAACCTGCTCACCAGCAACCTCAGCCAGAGGACGGAGCCTGACAACATCAGCTGTGAAAGGTAACAGGTTGTGAAAAAAAAAAAAAATTGGGGGGGGAAAGAATGCAGGGCTCGACATTAAGGCTTTGTGGATTTTTTGAGAGAGAAGAGAAATTTACTTGCCCCACCTGACAAATTAAAAGTCATAAATAAAAAAAGATAGTGTGTCTTCACGTTATGTGCCATTCATTAATTGAATACATTCAGAATCAAGTCAAGGCAGCCGCTGCTTGGATTTGATGCTCGTCTATTCGTGGTGTTACGGTACAGGTGCTGGAGCAGCCAAAAAGGATGAAGAAAGACCCGTATTCCAGAAATAATTTATCTTTGTTTGTTTCTCTTTATTTAAAAAAAAAAGGGAGCTCAAAAGTTAAAATATCATCAAATAAACATCTTTATCCTGCCTTTCCTTCATAAATTAGCTGAAATTTCCAAAGGACTTGTGTTTTTACTGAACAGTTTTTTGAGAAATTTAAAGCAAAAGTCAGCTTTTATGACAGGTTTGATGATATTTAAACTTTGATGCCCCCTTTGTAAATACAAGTTTTTTATTTTATTTAATTTTTACCTGGACAAGTGACTTTTGTGCAGTGAAAGGTAAATGTACTTGTGCCTCAATGTCAAGCCCTGGAACGACCCTACATGTATGATTTGATATTCTGCACCAACATGTATGCTTAACCTGACTAACAAGGCTTCTACTTTGTTTTTTTTCTGCCTGTGGTCCCACAGTTTAAATGAGTATGGACTGGGCCTCGCTCTAGTAATGAAATATGCAGTGGATGAGATCAACGCAAACCAAATTCTGCTCCCTGGCCTCAAGTTGGGTTATGTAATCTATGACACATGCAGACAAACCGCCGTCGTCGTGAAGCCCACCATCTCTTTCCTCACTGCAAAATCTAACAAAGCGCTTTCCGTGGAGTGTAATTACACCGACTATGAGACCAGCATATCAGCCGTGATTGGGCCTTATAGCTCGGAAATGGTGTCGGTCATAGGAAAACTCCTGGGATTCTTTCTGATGCCACAGGTTTGGTTACACATTTGTTTACATAATGGAAAGTATCAGCACACTCCACATCTTGAATGGTGTATCGGGTGCACAGTAATGGCAAGGATCAAAGAAATAAAACACCGGCATACATGGATAAGTAGTCAGTGTAGTATCTATAAGTCATATAGTTCTCAATTTATTCCCAGGTACATGTTATATGTCATTATAGACATCCTGTAACAGAGATTTTTCTATTTATTGGTCAGCCCTCTAGATCAGGGGTTCCCAAACTTTTTCAGTTCAAGACCCCCCCCAAAAAAATTTGGTCTCTCCCCGGGACCGAAACTTACAAAAACAATCATGAATTGCCATGATATTTAGATTTATAAACCATGAATTTAAACTGTACATGAAATGTATTTATTTCATTATAAAAGTACATCACAGCAATAATTAAATTTGGTGAGTGTAGAGAGGACTACTGATCCCTGAGTGCCAGTGTTTTGTTTCTCTAAACATTCGCCTCTGCAGTGTCCAACAAGAAGTTGATTTATCTCAGAAAAAAGATGAACACAGTTGCTGTCCTACAAAGCAAGCTGTATCACAGAAAAAATATTAATTTGTTCATTCATTATTGTCAGTCATTAATTGTTTTGCCCTTTTAATTTTTACAGTATAGTTGCATAGAAATCACAGTTTCAATTCTAAATTGAAAATTGATGAAAAGCTTTCAGTTTTTAAGATCAAAATCAAAAAGCAGGATCTGCGATTTAAATAAACTATTTAAATTGAACCATATGGCCTTAGGGTGATACATTCTCCAAAAAATATGGCAGTTGTATCACACTTGATACCATGTGGCCTACCTTTTGAAAATGTGAATGACAGTTGTCAGGGCATAAAACCAATGATGTGTTGTTGATCTTTACGAATCAAGACTAGCCAGTCCAACAATGGTATAGCCATCAGTGCTGAAAATCAAAGATTGAATCGTGACCTTAAAGGTCCCATACCGTACAAAGTGAGACTTTCATGTCTTTTGTTTTATTATAAAGCAGGTGTGAAAGTATCAAAGCGCTCAATCCACAGAGAAATGCACACAGCCTGTATTCAGAAACTGTGTCTTTAAACGAGCCGCCAGGACTTCCTTTTACAGTTGTGATGTCACAACTATACTATAGGTATAAAGTGCCGCTACAATGCTGTTATACAGTCATTCCCCGGCTGCAATGATGGTGCAGAGACGCCGAGAGTGCAGATGCAGAAGACCCAGAAACACTGACCAATCAGAGCAGACTGGGGTTTTTTTGTCAGGAGGGGGGCTTAAAGAGACAGGCGCTAAAACGGAGCATTTCAGACAGAGGGTGAATACAAATATATGTTTTTTGAAAATAAAAGCATTAAATTAGCATAAAATGGGACCTTTAAAATCGAATCGAATCATGCCACTCCTACATATAAAACTGCCTGTAAATGTGCATTAGGCCTTATCAATACTGGAGCATTGCTGGGTAACATCAGTGTGGTAAAATTCAAAAGTGCTATAATATGACTATTCTCACTTCAGGTTAGCTTCGGTGCCACCAGTGACAAATTCAGTAACAAGCTTCTCTACCCGTCATTCTTCCGTACGGTGCCCAGTGACAAATGGCAAGTGGACGTCATGGTGCTTCTGCTGAAGCAGTTTAACTGGAACTGGGTGGCGGTGGTGGGCAGTGAGGAGGAGTATGGACAACGAGGTGTGCAGGAATTCTCCAAAATGGCAGAAAATCAGTCTGTCTGCGTGGCCTACCAGGGGCTGATTCCAGTCTACAGTGACCCCACAGCAGCGATCAATACCATCATCAAGAATATCCAAGCAACCAAAGTCGGAGTGGTAGTGGTCTTTTCTCTCCCACAGCCAGCGGAGGCCTTTTTTAAAGAGGTTAGTGAAGCACTTCAGACAAGTATTACATGTTATAGGTCAGGCATGTCCAAAGTCTGGCCATTTGCCGCCCTCGGACCGATTTTAAACGGCCCCCGACTTGTCTCTCAAAATATACTACATGTGGCCCGCCACACAATATTAGTTAATCAAGCAAGTTCACTTTGTGCAATTCACAGTTTGTAGACATGCACTAAGTAAGAACTATGCAAGCAGAACTGATTTTTTTCTTGTTTGGGTGCATGTACATGTATTAATATAGCACTCAAAACAAAATCCTTAGAGTACAATTGGATTGGAGGTGATTTTTTTCTTTTCTTCAAATTACCCATTTGATGCGTGAAGCCCCCAGGTATTTTCACATTATCTAATCTGGCCCCCATTCCAAAAAAGTGTGGACAACCTCTGTAGTCTCATTTAGCTTGTTAGCAACCGCCTTTTAAAACACACGTAAAAGTTTCGAAATGCACCAGCAGGGTATTTACATGCGACAACGTGTTTTATGTCGTAGACAAAACGTTAAAATCTCTGAAGCTTGTGTTAACCACAGACTTTATTTCAGACTTCTAAACAAAAACACATTCAGAAAATCCACTGACTTCGAGACGAGGGAATCGGAGGTGCCAAAATTTGAAATTACAAACTTAGTCGTCGTCCTATTCAATTCAGTACCAATGATCCGATCCCTTCTACTCCAGGTTATCAGGAGGAATGTATCGGCTGTGTGGATTGCCAGCACAAGTTGGTCCATCAATAATCTACTGACTTCCCTCCCCAATATCCAATCCGTCGGCTCAATCATCGGATTCATTGATAAGATACGGACCCTGGATCTGCTCACTGCTTACACACTGGAGCTCTTCACCAAACTGAGTCAGGAGAGAGCGGAGACGTCCCCTCCACAACAACAGCCCATACTCGATCCTGACAATCCCTGCCCACAATGTTGGAACTTGTCACCTGCTAATATCAGCCTGGTAACAGACCCTGCTGTGAACCGCACGGCTTTCAGTGTGTATGCTGCCGTCTACAGCGTGGCACATGCACTGCACAACCTGCTGGGATGCACTTCAACCGCCTGCATGCGTCGACCTGAAACCAAGATCTATCCCTGGAAGGTCATTTCTTTTCTTTTTTTTTCCTTTTTATGGTCTGCTATACAGTAGGGCTGGGTGAATTATATTTTCAATTACGATTTTGGCTTTGAACGATCATAAAATAAGATAATCGAGATAAGACGATTATTTTGTTTACAGCTGTGCGCTTTTGCACGTTTTCACTGAGTTACTGACTGGAATATATTGGATATAGTTCACCAAAATGTTGAATATATGCTATGGAGTTTTCAGTAGGTCCTGGCAGTGCAGTACAACATGTTTGATCTAATTTATTTGTATATTGAATATTTATGTTTAGTAGTTTTTTTTTCAGTAGGTTGTGGAAGTGCACTGCAACATATTTGATCTAATTTAGTTTTAACCAACAATCCATCCAGTATATTACTTATTTATTTAT
>JAOVVB010250740.1:0-35637 GCA_028570985.1 Heterobranchus longifilis | reverse complement strand
ATGACCTGCAACCAATCGGAGCTACTAAACATGACTTACAACCAATCGGAGCAACAAAACATGACCTACAACCAATCAGAGCAACGAAACATGACCTGCAACCAATCGGAGCTACTAAACATGACTTACAACCAATCGGAGCAACAAAACATGACCTACAACCAATCGGAGCAACAAAACCTGACCTACAACCAATCAGAGCAACGAAACGTGAGCTACAACCAGTCAGAGCAACGAAACGTGACCTACAACCAATTGGAGCTACTAAACCTGACCTCACGGACAGAGGCTTAAACCTGCCTCATATGAGATAAATGGTTGTGATTGGATCTACACATTTTTTGTCGAAGGAAATCGGTCTGAATGGGAGAGAGGCCAGACCAAATGAAACATTGGCTCAGCAGAATTAGTCAGGCAATGCTAGGCTAACGACAAAGTGGTCAGCTATCAAATTACCTTACCGGCCTGAGACCAAATCCTGCTCAATATTTCTTTATATGTTCCCTCCTTTCTATTCCTCTTAGCTTTATGTCTTCATCCACTATGTAGGATGTGACATACTGTGAACAAAATGATGAACAAGGATGTCACCAAAGGAGAAATTGAGTGTTCTTTGGCTGATGCAACATTTCCCTATAGGGCCCTCGGTCAAGGTGACTTTCACGTGGAAAAGGTCCTTATTACTCGACTGTAACAAAGGAAACATTCAGCCGTCAACGGCCGCATTACTAATCAAAATGACGATCATACAATCTGCCCTGTAGGTTCAGCAATTATGAGACAAGATGTTGAGAGAGATTAATGGATGTTTTTTTTTTCTGTACCCGTCTCTCCATTGCAGTTAAAGTAATTATTTAAATTGCTTGATTGAGTTAGCAACTCAGCGCAGTTTGGAGTCCGTCCAAATCAGATTTCCTCTAAGCCCTTGTTGCTGATGACAGATGTGGGATCACTTTATTAGCATCCAGCATGTTAGAAAAATCAAACAACTTGCCTGATACTGAAGCCTTCAGAGAGAGAGAGACAGAAGATAAGTCCTCCCAGGATGCACAGCACAGATCCAGCCCAGCCGATGAAGAGCGCTGCTCCCAGCTCAAACCTCACGGGTTCAAGTGGAGAAAAAAAAAGAAAACATTTATGACGGGACATCCTTTCATCTGAATGTGGTTTTGATCTAAATTGTCTAATCCTGAATACTTACTTCTGGGCAACAAAGAGGGGGTCAAAGAAGTCAGTTGTGATCCTGTGAGCATATATGGAGCATGCAGTCATGCAGCAGAGGCCTGCAGAGAGAAATAACATGAACAGCTTCCTAAAATGCAGCTCAAATGCTACATTCCCCTTAAATCCAGACACACAGAAAGGTAAACAGCATGGGTTGTACCGCTGAGAATGAAGTGGAAGCCCGAGATGACGGTTAGACGAGCCTTGGTGGTCTCCGAGCCTCCTATTTTCGTGCACTTCATTCCTATCAAGGCGAAGATGGCACCAAAAAAACCCAGACATACGGCGGCGATCATCAGACCCCGACATACCTGGATATAGGCTTCATGAGAGAGAGAGAAGATGGAAGCATGGTTTAACCTTTTTGGCTTGGGAAAAAGGGTTATTTCTAAAAACAAGACTTTCACTTATTTTAATACAGTTTAGAGGCCTGAAAAGGTGAAAGCATAGTCTACTTATTTTAAAGGAGCAGTTCGACATTTGACACACTAAGGCCCCGATCAGATAGAATGCATTTTAGCAGAATTGGGCAGATTTTTAAAAATTGTTTTCAATGAGAGTGAAGCACAGTCTCCTTTTCTGCCCATTCAGACTAAAACGCAACCCTGGAGTTTTCAATCTAAAACAGGGTCAGCAGCATTTTCAAACGTCTGCGTATTAGGGGTTCGGAAACGGCAGAGTAGTGTGGACGCTCGGTGCAAACATAGCAAAAGTTATGCATTTTAAAACTAATACGTATCAGTGTGGATGTAGTGTTATTCACTTTGTTGCAGAGAGTTAGATGAGTAGATTGCTTACACTCTCATGTCTGTATGCTAAATGTGAATCTACGGCCAGCAGCTGGTTAGCTTAGCTTAGCTTAGCTTAGCATACAGACTGTAAACTGGGGCACACTGCTAACCTGACTCTGTCCAAAGGTAACAAACCTTGATAGTTCACTAATTAACACATTATCTTGTTCATTTAATCCATACCAAAACTGAAGTTTAAAAACCACAAGCTAACCTAAGCTAACAGCCTCCTAGCTTCCGTAGCTTCATATTTAGCATACAGATCTTCTCATCTAACTCTCGCCGAAATAGCACATATTCCAAAATGTCATACTATTCTTATCGAAGCCTTAAGAAGTGAAATCATCCAGTATTTCACTTACTTCAACCATTTTTAGAAACTACCGAAGGCTGTTTACAAAACAATGGATCATATGACTACTTGTATGTGAAAGTTGTTGCTCGTAGTGACCATAGACTGTATAAAACTTGGAAAAAAGCTTTGTAATCAGCAAAAACTGTAACAGACTTTTTAATCATTTGGTGTCTCCTCAGATTTATCTTAGGACCTTTTGGGAACCACTGTTATAAACCAAAGTTTACCTATGACATTTTCTTTTCTCAACAGTAAGTGACAACAGATAAAAGTGGGATCTTTGAAACTGCACCAATGTATCAAATTGCCTCAAGACATGAGAATCGGAGCATCTACAAGCTATGCCTTTACTTATTGTTACTGGCAAGTAATAGGAAGTGACAAGTGACCTCTGTACGACTGTATGACTTTCTCAGATTCCTTCATTCGGACACATTAGGAGGCTGCATCAGTCCAGCTCAATGAAATATGCATCTAGTGGCCTTTAACTTTAAATGTTGTGGTTGTTTGTGCCCTGAAGCCAGAGTCAGAAAAGGAAATATCAAGTTACAAATGCGTTTGTTTACAATGGTGGTCATTCATCCAAAAAAACAGGCATTTTGGGCATCAGTGCTTCGGTCAGATGGATAATCGCAGATGCACAGTTCCTCAGACACGCACACAAAGATAGACACAGATGCACAGTCATCTCACAACTCACCATCCAGAGCCAGCATTGAGGGAAAGTCCTTGCAGTTGGACACACCGGTGGAATCGGTCACGCACGTTTTCCATAAGTTGGACCAGAAGGTAGCCGTGGTGATGACCGTCCCGTCCACAGAGGACACCTTCCAGTAGTCTGTCGGCAGCGTGGACGACACCAGGATCCACCCCGACATGGTCAGGATAAAGGCGACGATCTCTGTTGCCATGTTGCCCATTTTTCCCTGTGGCTTGGAGGTCCCGAGTGGGACAGGACAGAAATCTTTCCCTCAGAAGCGACACAGAGAGAAGGTGGGAGGGTCGGCCCGGGACAGGTGCGTCAGCGTTGGCTGTTCGGCAGAAATTTTGCTTCTCCTCCACCTGCCAAGCACCTACGCCTGAGAACCAAAAGTGCATATCGCTCACTGACACACAATCAGTTGCTGTATATTCTGTTTGTGTGTGGTGGTGGGAGGGTGCGGGGGTGCACACGCTAGTCATCACTCCACATAGTGTGCATAGGGTCTGCAAGGGGATCTGCAGGAGGAGGAAGTCTTTAATTGAAAGGATCTGAAAAGTCTTTGACAGAGAAGGAACACAAGATGAGGAAGAGAGATAGGATTTGTATGGTGGATTGACTGAATGAATGAATTATGTGGTTTTTTTTAATTCTTTTTTCATCTGAGTTCAGTTTGGATTCTTATCACAATGCTGCACCAGAATTTACCAGTCTACTACTTCAAGTCCTTATTATAGCAGCAGCATTAAATAAGGGCAGTGCCACTAGTTAGAATATAATTCCATATTTGTTTTACAGTATTATAGCTCCATCAAGTGGCAGAAAGGAGAGGATGCTTCAAGCAGTTTGAAAGGACATTTCCTCATTTCCCTGCTTCTAGTTAAAGCGGATATTATGGGGTGTGGTGGTGGCTCAGTGGTAGAGCGCACACCCTATATACAGAGGCTAAAGTCCTCACTGCAGCGGCCGCCGCCCTTTGCTGCATGTCGTCCCTTCTCTTTCTCACCCATTTCCTGTCTACCTATAGCTGTACTATCAATAAAGGCAAAAAGCCGAAAAAAAAAATTAAAACGGGTATTATGCTCATTCACTTATATTTAGTGTTTCTACTAGAACATGTTTATATACCTGTATTCACCCTCTGTCTGAAACGCTCATTTTAGCGCCCGTCTCTTTAAGACCCCTTCCCAAAAATGCCCTGTCTGCTCTGATTGGTACTCTGCATCTGCACTCTCGCCGCCTCTGCACCATCATTGCAGCCAGGGAATGACTGTCACGGCACTACAGAAGTACTTTCTACCTATATATAGTATAGTTGTGACATCACAACCTTGCGGAAGTCCTGACTGCTCGTTTAAAGGCACAGTTTCTGAATACGGGCTGTGTGCATTTCTCACAATCTGTAGATTGAGCATTTTGATATTTTCACAGTATTTATAAAGCATCTACACCTGCTTTATGATCAAAAGGCATGGAAATCTTTGCATGCATCCAAGAAAACCTGGAAATTTAGAGACTAGTTTTCCAGTCATGGAAATCTCACTTTTACAATATGGGACCTTTAAGTCTTGCTTTAACTACATTGCTTTAACTTTTACGGCTGCCTCAGGTTGGTGTCTGTGAATCTGGTCTATTGTAGCTGGTAGTTTATTAGTTATAGTTAAATTAGTTAAAAGTAGTAATACCACACTATAAAATACTCCAATAAAGTAGCTAAACTGCTAAAAGACACTAAAATTAGCTGAGCAACTCTCTGGTTTCTCTGTAATATACTTATATACGGACTCACAAAGTGCTTCACAGGAATAAAAAAAAATACATAAAAACCATCAAACAGAAGTAACAATAAATCACAAAAGACAGGACATAAAAACACAGAAATACAGTCACAGAGAGGCTAGACAAACGCCTGTCTGAACAGATGTGTCTTCAGCTGCTTTTTAAAAGATTCATCAGAGGCCGCAGCTCTTAAGTCCTGTGGAAGAGCGTTCCACAACCTAGGAGCTGCAGCTTCAAAGGCTCGATCAGCTTTCGTTTTGAGCCTAGTGCGAAGAACAATCAGTAAGCCCTGGTCAGAAGACCTCAGTGACCTGCTGAAACCATATGGGTGGAGCAGATCACATACGTAGTATAAGTGATCACAAGAACCTTGAACTGAATCCTGAATTTGACAGGAAGTCAGTGCAAGGAAGCCAAAATGGGAGTGATATGACATGTCCTCCTGGACCTACTCAACAGCCTTGCAGCAGCATTTTGGACTAATTGTAAGCAGGCCAGAGATGAATTGCTGAATGCATGTGAAAAGTGAATTGCAATAGTCCAGGCGTGATGATACAAATGCATGAATGATCATTAACAGCTCTGTTTGTTATACAACAGACTTGAGTTTCGCAATGTTTCTAAGATGGAAAAAACGTACAGGCCAATGACTTAATGTGCTTGTCAAGGTACAGCCTGATCAAAGATAACACCAAGATTTCTTGGTGATGCAATGATGATGAGAACCTCAGTCTTGTCGGCATTAAGCTGAAGAAAGTTGCTGGCCATCCAGTCCTTAATTGCAGGCAGACAATCATGCAAAACACTGCGTTTATCAATCAGGTTTAGAAGAAACATGCAGCTGAATATCATCCATGTAGCAGTGGTAAGAAATACCTTTACATTTGCCAATAATGAGATCTAAAGGAAGCATGGAAAGAGCAAACAAAATAGGAGCCAAAACAGAACCCTGGGGCACACCACAGGATAAGGCAGCGGACTCAGACATATAGGGACCAACAGCCACAGAGAAACTCCATAGGCTGCGCTGAGCTCTAGCAGCATCAAAACAGAGCATTCACCTGTATCAGAGGACATCATAATGTCATTTGAGACTCTGAGGAGAGCTGTTTCTGTAGAATGCTTCTGATGGAAACCAGACTGGAAGTTATTCAATGTATTGTTCTTATTTAAAACGGCTGTAAGCTGGTTAGCAACGACTTTTTCTAAGATATTTGAAATGAAAGGCAGCTTGGAAATGGGCCTCAGAAACAGATCATGGTCTGGGACAAAATACCCAGTTTGGTTGCCAGGAAAATGGGTGCAAAATGTCCCGACGTCTCGTTAAAAATAGCCGGTTTCAATACATTGTTATTGTTTTTGAACAGGTTAGATAAATTGGCCAATAATGTCATTATTAGACAAGCACAAAGTATAAAGTATCTTGTGACTTAGGACTTGCTTGAGACTTGAATCAAATGACTTGAATCACATGTCTGCGAACGTCATCTGAATAAAAAAGAAACGCATATGGAGCCAGAGGGTGCAACACAAGTAGACACAGGTCTACTTCCAGTGATCAGCACCTCACTACAACCGTTAGTGTGCGTTACTCGTAGCCCTTTGTTGTGTCTTAACAGGCTTTGTGACTGTTACTGTAGTAGGATGACATGATTTGATTTAATACTGTAATTGTCATTAACAGTAGGATGAGCAGAAACAAACCAGAGAAGCCAAAGTAAAAAAAATACTGCTGTGGGCTGGATTACTGTATATGACAAGATTTAGTGGCTTCCCGTTTGTCCTGTCTCACTAAGCGCTGCCGAGCAGGCAGCAAGATTTAAAGGTCCCATATTCTGCTCATTTTCACGTTCATACTTGTTTACATGCTTTAATGTAAAAAAAAAAACACATTATTTTTCTCATACAGTCTGTCTGAATATACCTGTATTCACCCTCTGTCTGAAGCGTTCTGTTTTACCTCCTGTCTCTTTAAGCCCACCTCCTGAAAAAGCCCAGTCTGCTCTGATTGGTCCACTCTCTCTACACCGTCATTGCAGCCGGGGAATGTAACGGCACTGTAGCAGCACTTTCTACCTATATATAGTATAGTTGTGACATCACAACTTCACAGAAGTCCTGACGGCTCGTTTAAAAGTACAGTTTCTGAATAACGGCTGTGTGCATTTCTCTGTTGATTGAGCGTTTTGATACTTTCCCAATATTTTTACGTCACCTAGCCCTGCTTTATGATCAAAAGGCATGGAAATCTTCGCATGCATCCAAGAAAACCTGGAAATTTAGAGACTAGTTTTCCAGTCATGGAAACACCTGGAAATTGATTAAAATGACCAAAATATCCTGGAAATAATCTATTTCTATTGTATTTTAGGCCCTCACTCAGATCGCCTATGTAAACCTAGGTGTGTATTTAGTTTGAAACTGGACTTGTATAGGATAAGCTACGACACTTCAAAACAGGTTTACCAGACGAGAAGCGGAGCGCTCCCTTTTCATTTCGGCTCCCATGTCAGTCAATCTGCAGAACGAACGTGCAGCGATCTTTTTGGCGTCAAGTCTATATTTTTTTGGAGCCATGGGCAGAATTATACAACCGTTTGTGAGCAAGTGCTGTCCTGTATTTAAAAAAAAAAACTCCTAGAAAAGTCCTGAAAAAGTCCTGGAAAATGATTTCTTAAAAAAGAGTGAGAACCCTGTGATTACAAGATGGGACTTTTAAATGGGGATACAAAGAGTGACAGGAAAGTGAGTCAAAGGAAAAAACATAATGGTAAATCAAAAAGTCGATAACTAAATATAATGCGTTGAGAAATGTGAAACCATAATCAAACCTCTGAGCAGAATTAGGAAACAAGCCAGGTACTAATTAATTAAATTCCTAATCTTGAACTGAAAAACTGTTTACACTGTTGTAGGTCACCCTTTTATTGTCGAGGTTTTTCAAACAAGGATTAGATCTTAATCTCTGTTTAGAGAAAGAGGGATGGTTTCCGGGGTAAATAATTACTTGATGCGTTTCCATGGTCGCAGTTGCTGAGCAATCTCAGAGGGGAACCTAATCCTGTAAATCTGCTAATGACAGGGAAGCAGCTGGAACAGGTTGTTATCTGTGTTAACCTGTTGATGACATACCATCAACACCACGCATGTGATAAGATCATGATCTTAACCTTTCCATTGGCTGGGAAATCACTAATTGTTGATACAGGACATAAGCAGATATCTTTTTGGATGACAAACTTTTAGTGCAAATGATAATTCAGCCTAGCTGGATGACACAAAATATGCTACAAATAAGAATAAAAATGAAGTTTCTAATACAATCACATATCCTCAGAATTAATTAATGACTTAATTAATTAATTACAGGGTTCGGAGGGTTACTTTAAAAATAGATTACTAATTACCTTAAAACACGTAGTCAGTAACCTAATCCAAATATCCCAATATTAAAGTAACCTAACTTGATTACTTTCCATTACTTTTGGATTATCTCAAAATCAAATATGCAAATAATGCTATGGGTATTTTTTTTTAAAGAAAAACTTACTTTTCATTAATAAAATTCAGGCAGTAAACTATTACATTCTGTTTTAGTTTAATACTGCACATGTGCATGGTAGTATATTGTTGTAATGCTGCTAATAATCCCCATTTTTACTATATGTAATCTGATTACATCTTTTTTTTCTGTAACTTTGACAGAATAGTTTCCTTTTTTATATCCTAATTACGTATTGTCTTTCCATGTATTCCGTTGCTCCCCAAGACTGATTAATAATAATAACTTTCGTAAATCCTTAACTTTTTATCTAGCGCCATCATCAGGTCAAAACTGTCATTTGTACAATACTTTGGTTTATGACCAAATACCTGCAAAACTAATGACATTCCCATCAGCCTCAACTGTACTTTGCGTTCAGTGCTAATTACAAATGTTAGCATGCTAACACGCTAAACAAAGATGTTGAAAATGATAAATATTATACCTGCTGAACACCAGCATGTGAGCATTTAGCTTAAAGGGGACATGTTATGCTAATTTTCAGGTTAATACTTGTATTTTGGGTTTCTACTAGAACATGTTTACATGCTTTAATGTTCAAACATTTTATTTTTCTCATATTGTCTGTCTGAATGTACCTGTATTCACCCTCTGTCTGAAGTGCTCAGTTTTAGCACCTGTCTCTTTAAGCCCCTCTTTCAAAAAAGCCCAGTCTGCTCTGATTGGTCAGTGTTTCTGGGTCTTCTGAATCTGCGCACCATCATTGCAGCCGGGGAATGACTGTAACGGCACTGTAATGGCACTTTCTACCTCTATATAGTATAGTTGTGACATCACAACTTCACGGAAGTCCTGACGTCTCGTTTAAAGGCACAGTTTCTGAATACGGGCTGTGTGCATTTCTCTGGGGATTGAGCATTTGAATACTAGACATATGCACCTAGACATACTTTATAATAAAAAAAATACTTTACAACATGGGACCTTTAAGCACCACACTGTGCCTTAAGCATTTTGACTTTTCTCATTGTGCACTAACCAGTGTTGTAGTCGAGTCACCAACTCTCGAGTCCGAGTCGAGTCTCGAGTCCCCAGTGTTTGAGTCATTAAGGTTGAATATATATCAATATCTTATACCAAATTATCAAGACCTCGGACTTGAGTGTGAGTCCAGGACTTGGGTACTACAACAGTGGCACTAACTAGCTTGCATGTTCAATTAGTGTCAAAGCAAGACTATGTAGGCTTTTGGTTCACTGTATAATCCTATGGCTTCTTGACTCCTGTCACCTCTGTTTTATGTCTTTTATCTGTTTTATGCTTCTTGTAAAAGTAAAATCTGCTCTGTCATGTTGTAACTTTTGATACTACTTTTGCACATACGTTTCCTGATGAAGACAGTTGAATTCACACAGTGCTACTTATAATATAACAGTTTATTCCATCCGAATCAAAACAGTAAGACACAGGGAATACATCTTGTGAACTGGATTTAAAATGAAACAAAATGAGCACTTATTCTGTTATGCTCATTAAAGAGAGAAAGAACCTGGGGATATGTGAGGGGAAAAATAGGCCTATCACAAGACTGGGGTAGCATGGGAAAGGAGTGTTGATCCCCTGCAGATGAATGTTATTGGGCTGAGTTCAGCTGCTTGTAATAATCCCCTGCTGGCTTTTATTCTCCGACCCTTTTCCCAGTGGGTGCTAGTTAAACATCAACAGGAGGATAATGTGCGAGGTGTGAGGGCCAGGTCTGCTCCAGTCTGTTATCATTAGATTGTCAGTGTCTGGGTAATAGTTTACCTTAGTGACTGAAAGTTTCCTTGAACGTTGAGGGTGCAGGGAGTTTAGTACTGGGAACAGAGGAGGAAGGGTTATTTCAGTGCAGGAAACACCTGCGGGGCATCTGTCATCTATAACCTGTTCTTTATTTATAGGATATCCTGTGTGTGTGTCCATCACGTGTCTCTGAGTGTTTGAGTAAGCGACCAGTAAAACAATGAGACAGAGAGCAAGCGAACAAAAATGAGATTTAAAGGAAATGTTATGCAGTTATTTCCTTTTCCGTGGACTCATTATGATTTGAAGTCACACACTTTATTACTTCATATACTGGCACACCATATTTCCTTATCAACAGTGAAGCATGTGGCTGCATGACTGTACAATTCTAAAACTCTGTGTGTGTGTGTGTGTGTGTGTGTGTGTGTGTGTGCGTGTGTGTGTGTGTGTGTGTAATAAAGAGTGATTTTTGCTGAGTAATTCTGATAAGATTGCAGCAGGGCACACACCCAACAGGACATTTACTGGGACACCTTTTTGAACTGTTTTAAGTACTGAACTTTTGGAAAACTGTGATATTTTACCTTGACAGCAGGGCTGTTTCTTGCTATATGCAGACTGTACTGTTGCATAGGGCATCCAAAGCCACCAGAGGGCTCCCAAACTGCCATTTAGTCCCTTTTTTTTTAATTAAAATGACCTGTCTCTCACTCAACACCTGATTTAATTCCTTAACAACACAAAAAATGTGTCCCTACTATTTAAAATAAACATTTTTAGGAACATGCAGCATCGGTCTCATTTATGATATCGATGTAGGGGAGCCCCAGTGTTCCCATTTATTATAATTTCTATAGGTTTAAATTGCTGGGGTCGACTTGAGATGTTTGATTTGAATTTGAGAGAAAAAAAGATGTTAAGAGTTCTTCACGTCAAAGTATCCTTGGGCAAGATAGTGAACCCCAAATTGCTCCCAAAGGCATAGCCATCGGCGTGTGAGTGTGAGTGAGTGTTTATCTCCCCTGATGAGCATGTACCTTGCATGAACCTCTGCCATCCTCCTGTGTGAATGTGGTGAATGAATGTGGTATGAATGGGTGAATGACTCACAGTGTAAAGCACATTGAGTGGTCGAAAAGACTAGAAAAGCACTATATAAGTACAGTCCATTTACCATTTTACCATTCACAGATCTGGCCTCTTTTCCTCTTGAATTGCACCACATTGATGCATTTTTGTTTGTTTGTTTATTAAGACCCCCATTAGCTTTTGTATCACAGCAGCTATTGGGATCCACACAGTTTACATTTGAATGTTAAGAGGAGGAGTCAGACAAAATACTGGCACTCATATTAATAATAACAACAATATCATGAAGCACATGGTCACACAGGGCACATGGTGGTAACACATCAATAATAAAATCTGAGCTGGCTAAAGTTAGGCACAGTTAAAAGCTAAAGAATAGAAGTATGCTTTTAGATTACTTTTAAAATACCTCAATACCTCTTCATGAGAGGGGCTCTTTAATACATTTTCCAATAATATGTATATGTGCTTGCCCATTTAAATCTTCTGTGTTTCTCAGAAGATCAAATCTTTACTGTAGATCCTTGTAGATCCTAATAACTAATATTAAGTGGTTTCCTGTACACTTACCAATATATTTAGCACATTCCAGGTCTAATATTGAGTTAATAGACATGACAAAGTTTGTGAACATTATTTTAAGATGTACAGGGGGATATAGATAGAAAGAACATATGGGTTAGGGATAAGGGTAGGGAAAAAGGGGATGTTGTCTAGTTACAGCCACTCGATTACAGGGATATAGTTCAGGGGGAAAATGTTGATTTAAAAAAATGGAAAGATGAAGATAAAAGACAGTACAAGCGGACGGGACAATATATATAGCTAAGTTTATTTTGCCTTCTGTTTCATTGAGTTTATTGTTTATGGCTGCTGTAAATATGCTGTCTAAATATGATGAATTGTTGTTTACACCTGAAAAATGAAATGTGCTTGCCCATTTAAGAGTTAAACTCAGAATCTGAATTAGATTTATTACCAAGTAGTTTTCACATACAAGGAATTTGTCTTGGTGTCGTGGTGCAAAACAAACAAACAAAACAAGTATCTATACAAAGTGAGAAAAATACAACTACAAAAGACAGGTGGTATAAATAACTACAATGTATAAATAATCTTACAATAAGGAATACAGGGGGAAAAAATATGTACAAGGAATATTGTAATACTATAATGTTCACAGCACAAACTCCCTTACTTGTGGAAGTTCTTTGAGGTTTTGCTGTTTCATTGTAAATTGTACCTGTAAATGTCCCCAGTCTGACAATAAATCCTTCCCACATAGATCAAGGTAAATTAAGTTTATGCTGAATTCACAGCCAATGGTATGCTCTGTCAATATTCTCAGCCAATCGTGTGAAGGCAGAGCAGGAAACGGCCATCATTCTCAGCCAATCAGGAGTCTCCGGGGCGGAACCATTTAAGGTGCTTCTTTAATGTCCTCTCGTGCATCTAAAGCAAGCAAGCAACACGTAACACACTTTTGGGGCGCCGCCGACAGCTGTGTAATATGAGTGTAAACCCAAGTTACGCCACATAGCCCGGAGAAGCTTTTTTAAAAAGGGGAGAAAGTTGAAGGGAAAGTACCGTGTGAGTGTGGGCAACCATGGAAAAAGTCGGCAAAGACACCAAGACTAACCCGGCAGCGACGGCGAGCCTTTTGTCCAAGATATTTTTCTGGTAAGTCGCCCCGGATGGTAAACGCTGTTAGCTGCTGTTAGCGGGGGATTTAAAAAAATGTGCTAAACGTAACGTGACAATGTTCACATGTAAAATGTTTATTTTGTCATTGTACTCCATCACTGTGACAGTGTCACGAACATTATAATTGTTACGTCAACTGAAACAGAAACCACAAGTGATGTGTTTTTTTAGCGTGACACAGGAATCCACGGTTGGTTGAAAAACAGTTGTTTCTGAACTGCCCCCCCCCTGGCACAATTCCCTGCGAGATCATGCCTTGATTAATCATGCTTCTTTGGTTGCTTAAGTTTAATGGGGAACTTGGACGTGTGCCAACTCACGCTGTTTGCAAAATATGTAATATGTGCTTGCTCGTCTAGTGGTTAAACTCCCTTACTTGTGGAAGTTAAGTTGAGGTTTTGCTGTTAAATATTGTAAATTGTGACTGTAAATGCCACCATACTGACAGTAAATCCAGTCATACCCACATACATCAAGGTAAATGAGTTCATGCTAAGTACACAGCCATTTGTGTGCACTGTCAATATTCTAAGCCAGGCCAAAAAATAAATGTAACTTACAAAAATACATCACGAATTGCCATGACATCTACATTTATAAAGCATTCATTAAGAACGCAACAAACCATGAATTTAAAATGTATATGCATTTTTGTATTTCTAGCGCTGCCCCCTCTTAGTCAACTAATCGGTCATTTTGGTCTTAGTTGACTAAGATTTCTCTAGTCGATCAGTCATTTTTTAATGCTTTTTTCACGCTGGATGACTTATTTCAGAGAAACTTATGAGCATGTCTCTGGTAAACACAAAAATTAAAGTGGTGCTTTTGCATGATCCCTTGTGGAGAATCTCAGTTTTACAGATTTGCCAATTAAATCAACTAATTGATTAGTCGACAGGACAGCCCTATTTATTTAATTATAAAACTACATCGTAGCAATAATTAATTTTGTGTACTGTTTCTTACCCCCTCATACTGAACTTGCATTGAAAATGAGGATGGCCATATACATGTACATAGCATCTGAGCTTAAATTTCAATGTATTTATTTAAAAAGGGACGGCATATTAATAAACATTTTCATGTAAATATGCAAGATTTTAGTCGTAGGCTAATTTCCATCTTTAGTCCCTTGGCAGGTGGATCTTACACAGTTAAACAGAAGTACATAAATTACACAACAACAACTAAATAGGTAAAATAACATACAGAGGCTTAGTAGCTGAACAGACCAGCGTAGCAAAAAAGACCCCATGTCTATTTCAATTAGGGAAATGATTTCACACATCATAGCATTGTTATGCATTTTACTCTCACAATTGGTGACCCAATAAAAATGGGTCTGTGACCCATTTTGGGTCCTGACCCTAACTTCGGAAAAGTTCTGTGCCAATCATGTGAGTCAATCATGTGTGTGTTGTTTGTAAACTCCCCCTGACACAATTCCCTCAAGATCATGCCATGGTGAATCATGTTTCTTTGGTTACTTAAGTCCAGTGGGAAAGTTGGATGTGTGCCAACTCGTGTCAAAGAACAGTCTGCTGTTTGCATCATACTTATAATAAAGCAGTTTAACGGTCGGATTAGTGACCTCACATGAGGTCATATCATCAGATCAACACACTTCAATGCACCTGACAAGTGTTCATGGCTGCGAATGCATTTTATGGTTTTTAAAGCATTGCTCTAACACCACCATGCAGAATTGATCATCATGCATTGATGCACCATCAGAGCTGGACGTTAAGTTTTTGAGGCACTTGTCCTCCAGACAAGTAACTTTACCTTTCACTTGTCCAGACACAAAAGTCACTTGTCCGGGTAAAGATGACGAGTTTTAGTTACGTTAATATTTCATTTAATCAAATTTGAAGTTATTCTACTGTACTGTTTAAAAAAAACATTTAAAAAGGGGGCATCATTTTTATGTTTTTTTTTTCATGCTGAATGACTTATTTCCAAGAAACATCTGAGTACATCTCTGGTAAACACCAGATTTAAAGTGGTGCTTTTGCAGGATTCTTTGTGGAGAAACTCAGTTTTACAGATTTGTCAATTAAATCAACTAATCGATTAGTCAACAAAATAGTATGAGAGTTAGACGACTAAGGATTTCTTTAGTCGAGGACAGCCCTAATAATAATAATAATAATAATAATAATAATAATTAATTAATTAATTAATTAATTAATTAACATTTATTTAACACTTATTTTACATTTTACACATATTACACAGTTAGCAGCATCTCTGTGTTTCTGAAATGTATAAACCTGCATAAATAAAAACAATGTTAAAGCACAGGAGCACCAAGCAGCATCTCTTTGTTTTTGGTCCTTTTGTAGATCTGCACTCTCCATCTCAAAATGTCATTAATCGGCCAACCGATTAATCGTTCTATCCCTAGTTTTTATGACAGAACAAAGATGATTATCTGATGATATTTTAACTTTTGAGCTCCCTTTTTTAAATAAAAAGCAGTACAGTACAGTTGGCTCCAAGCACCTGTTCCGTAACACCATGAATAGACAAGCATCAAAATCCAAGCGGCGGCTGGTTTGACTGGTACTCTGAATGTATTAATTTAACTAAATAGCCGACTAATGAATGGCACATAATGTGAAAACAGTTTTTTTTTTATTGATGGCTTATCTTGTCCGGTGGGGCACCACCGATGCCGAGCCCTGCACCACACTCATCTCTGTCAGACTCCAAATTCTCCTCCTGACTCCTCTGATTATTTCTCCGTCAGGTGGCTCAATCCTTTGTTTCGCGTCGGATACAAACGCAAGCTGGAGGAAGATGACATGTACGAAGTGCTGGCGGAGGACCGGTCGGAGAGACTGGGACAGGATCTGCAGAGGTAGAGAGGCCTTCGAAAACATCTTTCAGCATGTGAATACTTTCCACTGTACACTTTCACATGTAGTGTTTATAATTTAGTAGCTGTACAAGATTCACATCACAGATATCTGACAAAATACTAACTAAAGATGACTCAAATTAGGTTTAGGTTTTTATTTATTTTTTTGCACAGTTTAAAATACAGAAAATGGAAAAAAAAGAAAAAAGTCTGGAAGATGAATTCCAGGCATCTTAAATTCATACAGCCACTTTAGTTTTGACCTCACACTTTGAAGAGCCACTCCCTTGAAAATCAAGTTTGTAACCACGTTGACGTGTCTGTATGGTGTTTTCTATTTGCTACAAGACATATCATGAGTGAAATGAGCAGTCAACACCATAGCTGAGAATTTCTGCTTTGAAACTGCAGTGTGCCAACAACAACCTCAAAAATCATTTTGTTAGCTACTGTTAGCAGGGGATTTAAAAATGTGCTTAACATGACAATGTTCATATCTAAAATGTTTATTTTTCATTATACTCCAACATTATAATTGTTATGTTGACTGGAAGAAACCAGAAACAGACACCACAAGTGTTGCTTTTGAGTGTTAAAATAAATATGACACAGGAATTCATGGTTGGTTGAAAAAAAAAGTTGTGTTGAGTGTAGTTTATTTGCACCAAGATACAAAATGCATACAGAAAAAAAACACAGTAATACACAGCAGGAGAGGAAGGAAGCCTGAGGGCTTATTCAGAGTCCTCCCTCATCTAAACAAATGAAAAAAATAGATTATTAAACATCAAAAACAAAAAGTCCTCCCTTATCTAATCCAAATGAAAAAAATAGATTATTAAACATCAAAAACATCCTCCCTTATCTAAACAAAAGAAAAAATTTGATTATTACTCATCAAAAACAAAAAGTCCTCCCTTATCTAATCCAAATGAAAGAAAATAGATTATTAAACATCAAAAACAAAAACGTCCTCCCTTATCTAAACAATATGAAAAAAATACACTATTACTCATGAAAACAAAATACAGCAGACAAACAAACAAAACAAAACAAAACAACATAGCACCAATACAATTAATATACACAAAACCCACGAGCAAGCATAAACAATTAATAATTGTTTATAATTGTCAAATTAATGAGAAAACAAAAAACAAAACAAAAAAGACATAAAACAAAAAATAGAACAAATAGAAGTGTACTTTGGAGCAGGCAGCCAGCGCAGCCAAAATGTTTACCTCTGTGTGAGAGGGCATGGACTGGAGCGAGCTTTATGTTGTCAAAAGCAAAGAAAGAAGTAGCCTATGGCGTGTGTGCAGAGATGCCTCTACGCCTGTACGTCATAGCCGGCAAAACAGCTCTGCACCAAATGTCTTATATCTGCACCAAATCTGGACATCCGCAACCAAAATAGTTAGAAAGAAAGTGCTGCAATATCTTTGAATTTCATATATACATAGCACCACAAATGACCAAATACTAAGCTTGTTTGAACATTTATGCAGTGATGTAGTTATTATTAATAACAACAACAACAATAATAATAAATTGTATTTATATAGCATAATTCATACATAAAATGCAACACAAAGTGCTTAACATAAAAACAGATAATCATAACATGTATGATTAAACAATAAAAACAATCAAAATAAAATAAAAATTACATTAAAACAGCAGAAGAAGACACAATAAAACAACAGCTAAAACAGGGGAAAGCAATGGTAAAAAGATGTCTAAGATTCTGTTTAAAAGTGTCAACAGATTTAGAATTCCTGACACTTTCAGGCAGACTGTTCCAAAGTTTTTTGACGTAATAAATAAAAGATGCCGCTTAGTTCTGACCAACAATCAGGAGGTTGGAATTAGAGGATCTGATCTAGCAGGCAGATGTTTCTCAACCCTGTCAGAAAGATAAGACGGTTATCAGAAAAGCAAACAGATTCTTTTTTCTGTGTGAGGAAATCCTTGTGGCTGCGTTCATCAACATTTCCATGGACACTGTGAATAAACAAGGCTGCACAGACATTATTTCACTTTTTTCAACTGATTTTTGGTTTTTATTTATAAAAGAGACTAAAACAAAGGGGGGGGAACAATAATATAATATAATTTATTCAATACGTTATGGGAAAATATACAACAGTACAAGTAGGCCTGTCACGATAATTACTGTATCGACTTATCGTACAATATATGGACATTACCTCAATAATGTTTACATGCATTTGTTTACATTTCACCAACATTTTAACCAACATTATACCAGAATGAACAGCAGGGTTTTCCCTACCAATATAAGACTTTTTCCACTGCATTTATTTTATTTTATTTTATTTTATTTATTTCAGATATTTTAATATTTTTTTCACATTCCAATTCCAATGTCTGAATATTCTTGAGAATTAAAAAGCTCATTGCTCTTTGCATTGTTGTAGTAGTTATCGTGATAAGTAAGTGCAAGTTTTCCGAGGGCTGGCTTGACAATCCCAAATATAAAATCTGGTTGTGTAAGGTTGTGTAAAATCATACAAACATGGGGGAGGCGGCAATTGTCAGCCATATGCAAAGACAAAAGCACTGTCGTCTATTACGTAATCTACCGAGAAGTCTGGATATGTATGGAAGTTTTAAATGAAAAATGTATAGGAACTCTGGTTATAGATGAGATAATCCTTTATTAGTCCAACAGCGGGGGAAATTTGCAGTTTTACAGCAGCAAAGGGAAATAAAATGTAATAAATGAAATAAATACGTAAACTCTAAAAAAGCAAGTGGACAGTAGAAAAGTAAACAGTAAGAGCATGTATAACAGTAAACATACTGAAAAGTTGAATACACAGTATTCAGATAATACAACAAAGACAAAAGACATTTAAGATATCACAAGAAAGAGATGTACTTGTAATTTAAAGGTATTTTTGACTCTACAGATCGTTCTGAAACAACCATGTATTTATAAATGTCTTAAGCTATCAGTCTGACTAAACAAGTAGATATCAAAACCAGCGTCAGAGGAGAGCAGTGATCTAAGATCAGAGAGACTTCTTGTATGTATCTGGAGGTAAAGGATGTATTATTCTCAGTGGATATCTTGAACAGCTATCAATAGAACAGGGAGCGTCTTCAACACAAATTCCTTGATGATGAGCTCCTTACGATTCACAGCACACATCCTTTCTGTTGTTGGCAGAACAGCCTCTTTCATTACTTAAAACCAAATTGAATGCTACATTTGCAAAGCAAGGTGTCACCGCAGATATCTGGAGATATATGTGACTAGCTGCATTATGAGTACTTCAAGCAGAAGGTAGTCCTTAATGGTAAATGTTTGTAAATGACCATTTACCACCCTTTAATACTTTTTCTGCTGTAAAAACACAAAATACCTCAGCTGAGTGAAAATCCCTTATGTTTACATTCAGTGTTACTCACCAAAACACACTGTGTGTGTCCTTGAGGTCAAACATGATGAATGCATTTCCCTCCTCGTGAAACGCATGCAAAGCTGTTTTTTCTTTCAAGTTTGAATCCAGCATTGTTCACACCCATGTTTATTAGCAAGCAGGCTTCTTCTTCCCTGCCTTTTTTGATGCATTATCACCTGTAGATAAGTAGAATAGTGTGAAACTATTGACAGGGATCTGTATAGGGTTGGGTACCGAGCTTGGTACTTTTAATGGTACCGACCGAATTACGTTGTTACTACTGAGTACCGATTCACGTTAAATCAAACGGTGCCAAATGTCGGTTCCTGAGAGTCCGAGCTTCTGTCTCTCTCCTCCTCCCTCCTACACACGCACGCACACACGCACGCACACCCGCAGGAGAGAGAGAAAATAAATAGAGAGAGCTGCAGCATGTTTGAGGGCCCTTTCACACCTAGCCCACCTTGCTTGAATGGTTCAGACTTTTGGACCTACTACAGGAAGTTTTTGTCAGACTATTGTCTGCTATCGTCACGTTATAAGAGTAGGGAATAATTCAGTGCTTAATATGTGCGTAGTGAGTGAGTGGTCGAGCGAAGAGAGAGAGCTGTGCACCAGTGTTGGCGATCCGGAGCGAAGAAATGACCAGCAGTAAAGTAAAGTTGTCGTGCAGGTTTCAGTTTGTCTCTGAATAAACTCTGCAGCTCATCAAGACCAAGTAAAGTTCCAGTGTCTTTCTTCTCAACAACGCAACAAAACAAAACAAGCCGCAGCTGCATGAGGAGATCAGGAGTCAGCTGGGAAAAAAATCACAAAAGCCACGACACTAAAGAGAGGATACAAACCAATCAATAATAATAATAAGTATCAGGAGACACACATAGGTGATGAATATGTCATGTATATTTCTTTAGTGCACTCCCTTATCTGCAATGTGTGTTAAATGTCACTTCAGACGAACACGTGTTTTCTATGCCCTCATGACAGACTGACAGGCTGCAGGTTGTAGGGACTTTTTTCCCCTGTGTTCTTGCCATTCATATTTATACAACCAATGTGCTCATGATTAAATTGTTTACAAGAGCACAAAGTTCTTTATAGATCTAGCCTCTCAATTTTGCTCTCAAAGTGAACCAGATTGATGAATTTAGAGGGTGAAAATTCCTGTAGGATATTTTTTAATATCGCAATATATATCGCAGGGGGGAAAAAATTGCGATGTGAGTTTTGTCCAATATAGCCCTACTGTAATCCTTACTCCAATACTCCAATACTCCAATACTTTAGTGTCCGATGTCAAGCAATTGCGGCATCAGTCCATCTGCTGACATGTCATGTCTGTTCAATTTCTGTGGTTCAGTGTCACGAGAGTCGACACTTTTATTCATTTTTATTTTCGTTTTAGTTTCAGTTTTAGTTTACTATATTAACCCTGATCTGGATGAGCTGATGCACGGGACTGTTCGTTGTAACTTTTTTTTAAATTTGTGAATAAATATAAGTAATAACGTTTTCTGAATCTGCTCTTTTGACTAACAGAATATGATTTTACAAGGCAAACATTGCCTGATGAATTAAATAGTAATATGTAAAAAATAAAACAATTGACATTTTAAGTCTTTAAGCTTTTGGGGCATTATCTATAGTAATAATAATAGTCCAAAATTGTGTGAAATTAGGCTATAAGTCAGAAACCTTCAACTTTTCTTGAGGGAGGACCCCAAGTTACCCTCCCCAAAATGAAGACGCTTAATACTGAGCCCTACGTGTGGTGCAAGAAAGGTGGAATTATTGCTTCTTGCGAGTTCCACCAAGCTAAACAAACAGAAAAGGCAATATATTTGACGGTGGTAAATGATCAGAGTGGTGGTATTTTGTAGATTACAAACTCCATATACTGTATTTTCCCGCTTTTTGGACCTTTGCCAACCACATGCAAGTCAAACATTTCCAACATTATCAGGAGGTTGTCATACACAGTTAAAGTTATAAAGTTTAACTAAAACAATGATGGACAACAGGAAAGCAGTCTGTCCAGCTAATGATTAAAGGTATAGATGTAACTCTGTTTCGTAAAGAACATGTGCAGGCTGCTTACAGGAACAAACAGTGAAGTTTAGGTCTGGCTTCCAAACACAAACGACCAAACCAGAAACACTCCACTTCTCCTCCAGACACAAACCCACGTAAACACCAAGGCTGCCAAAGATGCACTGGTTGTGTCCTCCAAATTTAGGGAAAAGTTGGCTTTTTGGCCTGTTATTTAGTCTAGAAATGTGGACTTCACAGGGCCACGTTTTTTAAATTTTGCACACAGCTATTGATTACTAGGGTTGCAGTGGTATAGCCTATCATGGTATACCATGGTATGAAGACTGGCGCTAAGGATGGGACAATAATGGATTTTATCGTGGGTCGTAATAAAAAACACTCACAATAAGTTGGTCGTGGTGAATTATCGGGATAATCATGAATATTGTGAATGTGCTCACAAATCGACTGCAGTTTATTACAGTGTCCTATCTGTGGTGCAATAGAAATATTTGTTTCTTTAAAAAAAAGTTGGAATGTTTCCAGATAAAAGCCATCGTAATGTTTCCAGAAAAAAAGTCGTAATGTTCGAGAGAAAAGTCACAATTTCATGAGGAAAAAAGTCGTAATGTTTCGAGAGAAAAGTCACAATTTTATGAGAAAAAAGTCATAATGTTTCCAGAAAATAATTGTCATGTTTCAAGAAAAAAGTTGCAATGTTTAAAGAAAAAAGTCATAATGTTTACAGAAAAAGCCACCATTTTATGAGAAAAAAGTTGTAATGTTTGAGAAAAAACAAAGTAAAATATAAGGTAAAGTGATTCCAGTGTGTTTTAGTGCCGTTTTAAGCATTTTTCATTGATTATCGGGATAATATCGTGAGTCGCTGTTATTTTGCCCAGGATAATCGTGACATGAAATTTTCATATGATCCCATGCCTAATTGACAGTCGTCATAACATGTAAATTTACTCATCTATGTTATTGAAAAAAATATTGTATTTGTTTTCTCCATTTAAAATAATAAAGCATTTATTGAACCAAAAAACGCTTCTGTTTTAATTATTTTAAGGGTCATTGTAACTGATGTAATACCGTGATATTTTCAGAGATGGTTATCATCGTGAAAAACTCTTACAGCTGCAACCCTAGGTTGTTTCATGGTCTGTATTATAGCAAGGTTTTTCAGTACTAATCTTATCATCGGCCGTTTAATAGGCAGCGAAATTTGAATTTATCAGTGTCCAAAGGAGCATGAAATCCTGGCCTCCCAGCTAGCCATGAATGTGTTGGTTTGTATGCAGTGTTGGAAGATTGTTTTTGAACTGCTCTACTGAAAAAATGAAAGCAACAGCATGTCATTTTTCAGTTATATAGATGCATTATATCCAGAGAGCACCACTCCATAATGAGACAAAAACAAAAAAACTAATTCTGTGTATAGTAATTTATTTTATTGTAAAGCAGTTTGTGCTGCATTTCCCATATGAAAAGTGCTATTCAAATAAAGTTGTTATTATTAATATTATCTGAATGCAAGGCTCAACTTCTTATTGCACAATAAAAAATAAATAATATGGCGTCTTTATATGGCAGGTACTGGGATCATGAGGTCCAGAAGGCTACCAAAGACATGCGGACACCTACACTCACCAAAAGCATCATTATGTGCTACTGGAAACCATATGCAGTGCTGGGATTCTTTACCCTAATTGAAGTAAGTGTTTTTAAATAGCCCCTCTCGTGAAAGTCAAGTTTTTAACCATGTTAACATGTCTATATGGTGTTTTTTTTAATTGTTACAAGACATATCATGAGTGAAATGAGCAGTCAACACCATGACTGAGAATTTCTGCCTTGAAACTGCAGCGTGCCAACAACAGTCTCAAAAATCCGGATTCAGATAGCCAGGTTTTATGACATCATATGTACCAAGGAACCAATCAAATCACTAACTAGTGTAACTATGGCAGCGGTGGTGGGCGGGGCTTGAGGCCTGATCCAGAATTACTTAATGAGGGAGAAAAGTAGATGTGCTTCCAGCCCCCTTTGAGAATTTTTTATTTTTGTGGGGAAAACCATGTTAAACGAAAGATTAATCATAGCAGAATATTTTTACATACTTTACAATGTGTCTGGAGTAGGTCTTTAAGATTTGGAAATGAGGCGAAGAGGGCGTTCATCTCTGGATCTCAAATTATTTTAGATGCAAATCTTCTTTTTATTAAAGCAAGCAAAATCAAGATGTACACAAGATGTAAAAAAAAAGCGGACCAGGTATAAAACTACATGCTCATATGTTGAGCAGTAATTCTATTGGTTTGTCAGCACCCAAAGCAAATGTAACAAATATTTAAATGTGTCGATTAGAAGCAGGAGATTGTGTCTCAGCTCGACAGCCAAAGCTCTGTGCTGTTCGACAGATTTTGATCAGAACATGCTGTGGTTTAATTTCAGACCCTTGTGAATATCACCGTCCCCTGTCGCACTGTAATTATAGTGTCGTGATGCTCACCCTTCTTCATCTCCTCCCCTGCATATCAGGAGGTCATTAAAGTGATCCAGCCGGTCCTCTTGGGGAAGATGATTGTGTACTTTGAGAATTACGACCCAGACAACATGACAGCTCTGTACGAGACTCTCGGCTACGCGGTTGGCTTGTCTATCTGCACCATCGGCCTGGCGTTGCTCCATCACCTCTACTTCTACCACGTCCAGAGGGCAGGCATGAAGATCAGAGTGGCCATGTGTCACATGATCTACAACAAGGTCAGTAGGAGGACAACCCTTGTGCTTCTTAAAGGACAACATAATGTTCTGATCAATTATCAATGAATGCTGAAAGTCATTTGTTCAACAACAAAAAAGCCCTGAAATTACATTTCACTACTACTTCAGTTACTTAATATGGTCATTGTAAAATTAAAGGCCGGCTCCATCTGCGTTCTTTTCCAGGATTTTCAAATGGAAACGCCCACTCAGCCAAAGCAAAAAGCAGTGACGTAGGTTACCCATAGAGGTTACCACATTAAGCGAATCAATATTTGTATTTATTTTATTTTTTATTTCTTATTTCTGTGTCATGCCAACATTTGGCCCATCCCTCATGGGATTACAAGACACAATGTTTTAACAAAGATACATCTTTCAGTCTTACATATACAAAACATGTGGAGGAGGGAAAATAAAGAAAAACAAATACAAAAAAACATACAATTAAAACAAAACAACAAAAAAAAAAAAAGTGAATTGTTCATAAAGAGCTTTTTTCCTCTTCTCCCAGGCTTTCTCCAGATACCTGGTTAATTTATATGTTTCAAATGTGAACAGCCAACTCAGTCTTTGTGCATCATCCATATTCATAAAATCAATATCTATTTCTATCTTACTAAATAAAGCATCCCACAGTTCAGAATAAAACAGACAGTAGAAAACAAAAGTATATCATTTAAACAGCACACTGGACAAATCCACTTTTCTATTTTCTATTATAAATAATAATGTGAATGTTTGGAGTTATGTAATGTAAGCTAAGCAAAGCAATGTACTGCTGTGGACGCCACGTTAGTTCAGATCCGAAAGTCACACAATAACACAACTGATCGCCGCAGCAGCAGCAGCAGCAGCAGCAACTCCAGAGGTAAAAACAGAACACGGGATGATGCTGCTCGGTTTAGTTAGTTAGGATCCAGAGGTCACACAATAACATAAACTAACGTGGTGTCTCCAGAAGTACATTGCTTCCGTGTCGGTAACGTTACTTCAGTCTGCTTCTCCAAACTGTGAGCGTGCGGGCCGACATCTAAGTTACTGTAATACACTGACTATGGATGAGGATTATATGTAGCAACGTCTTCATGCAGAAACCTACGTCGGGTCACGTGGGAATATTTTTATTGAAGGGCTTATTGGGGGGAAAAACAGCATTTTGATGCTAAAACATACGTATTTTGACCAAAATGTGAATGTTTGGATTGATTTGTTAAGAGGAACACTACTGGGAAGCTACAGAAGGATATAAAAACCTATAATAATAATAATAATAATAATAATAATAATAATAATTGAGTCAGCCTTTAAATATGATAATTTGCAGATCTATACAGCATTTAGCACTGGTCGAATGTACAGTGTTTGTGATATTGAAATGTTTGTGATGGATGCTCCTTGATCTTTACTGATGATGACTCCTGTCTTTTTCTAGGCTCTGCGTCTCAGCAGTTCAGCCATGGGAAGGACCACCACAGGCCAGATTGTCAACCTCCTCTCCAATGACGTCAACAAGTTTGATGATGTAGGTGAAATTTAAGACCTTTTAGAGAAGAAAAAGCAGAAGGGCTGCTATTTTTTACTGCAAGGTCAAGGCAGTGCAAGATAGCTGGCCAACACTTTCTCAACATCTACTGTATGAAGCTAGGTTTATGCTCGCTGTAATGACGTCATCATGCCTTTCGCGTCGAGCATGAAGGCTCCAAAAGTTGTCGCGCCACTTGGTCGTGCACCTCTGAATTTTTGTAACTCTGTGCGCGCTGTGCATTTTATTTCAACATGGATTCGAGGGAAGTCTGGCCGAGCAGGTTCGCCTGTACAAACATCTGTACGATTGTTCTTGTGGAGACCACAGGCACTTAATAATTACAGTACACAAAAATGCAATGTTTGGCAGTACATCGGTGTTTACCATGGATGTGTTTACTACTGTTGCCAGGCAGCCACTTTCCTTTACTTCCGCTCTCTACTTCTTGCTTATTCATGGAATATTTTGTTTGTACGCCCCCCCTGGCGTTTCAGAGACTACTGCATGTTGCTGAACAACACGTTGAGCATAAACGTCTCCGTGCATGCTCGTAGCTTGAGCGCCATCTGCGGAGGCCGTGCCACGGTGTCTTGCACGAGCATAAACCTATCTTAACAGAGCCTCACTTCCACTACCTTTCTAGCACTGCAGACGAGAGTTGTAGGACACAGTTTTTTTGTCATTTGTACAAGAGTTTGCAAGCTGTCTCCTTACAGAGTCCGATCCAATACTTCTATTCACTTAAATGTTGATTAAATATGTGTCTGACGCATTGAAATAACTAGCCTGACATCGCCAGACCAAATCGTGATTTTCCAATCAGAGCGACGAAAGGTGACGTAGCGCTGAGCGACGGAAGGAGACTTCAACGTGCAGAGATGAGCTGTGATGGTGGAGCGTCAGTATGTCTGTGGACGAGAATTTGAAGATAAAAGGTGTTTGTACTTTGCCTGGGAACCAGATGAATCTGCGAGCTCATGTGCATTTACAATTTGGTTTTCACCGGCGCTGCTCTTCACAGTCGTTGTCTGAAACACGCCCCGTGTTACATAAAAACGTTTGTGATTGGCCCGTCAGATGTGAAGTTCCTGGAAATGTGTCCAAAACGAAGGGGGACCGGACCCATCTGCCAGAGCAAATAAAACATGAGCTCGCAGATTCCTCTGGTTCCCAGGCAATGTAATGGCAGCTGTAGCTACTAAATCTGACACACCTTGATCCAAATAGCTGAAGGTCCTGATTGAACAATAATACGTTTAGAAGCTTAAGCACTCACTTTACACTTTGATATGCAGCAACATACTGAAGAGAAGTGCTGCTACACTAACAGGCTGTTGTGGACAAAACACAGTAAAGAAAGGATCAGATTTTGATCGGCTTTATTTTAGCCGATATTATGAAAATATGCCCGGCTCGACCCCGGTGCCAATCTTAGCAGCAGCTCGGGACACTTCTAGCAAAAGCTGCAACTTCACCTTTCTTTTGATAATATTTACAGTGAGTGTTCTAGTGAGACACCAGCTGTATTAACATCATCTTCACCTCCATCTGCTGCGTTCTTCACTTCCTCCATGATCAACTAATTCTACATATCAGACTGAGATCCTACACAGACTAATAGCTGGATCATGTTATGCATGAAAGAAGGGAGTGTAGTCTGGCGATGTGAACTAAAGGAATGTATGTTCGACCTAATTCAGCAAGTCTCCACTTATGAAACATCTGAGGTCTGGGTATGATTATAGCTGCAAGGTAAACTGGTTTGATGGGTGTGATATATTTCATGTGTTGTGTAGTTACAGTGTCTCACGCCAGCACTGTCCTGACTGTATTCACTCAGAGAAACACACATTTCTTCCCCTGTGTGAGGCTCAGGCTTGATTATGCTCAGAGGCTTTGTGGCACTAAATCCACTTTGTCTCATTGGAGTTTTAATCAGTGGGTCAGAGCCTGCTGAGAAAACTCCAGTTTCTTGAGTGCATTGTGTTTCTTGGCAATAGACTCTTAATTAATCCTTGTCAAGCTCTCATGCTGGTTTGGTTCAAAGTCTTTTGAAAGTAACTGTCGAGTGACTCTACCCCTCCAATACAAACTGTCCAGCACGGTATGTTTGCAGGAGAACAAACTTGGACTTTAGTGTTTGAGAAGCAGTTTTGTTCTGCTTTTGCTTTTCTGATCATGTTACAGCTCATTCACAGTCAGTTCTCTTGAACAGGTGACTATCTTCCTGCACTTCCTGTGGGTGGGGCCCCTCCAGGCGGCGGTGGTCGTGGGACTTCTGTGGGTGGAGATCGGCCCATCGTGCTTGGCAGGCATGGTGGTCCTCATGTTCCTGATGCCCGTGCAAACCATGTTTGGAAGGCTCTTTTCTAAGTTCAGGTAACATGCACACAAAATCCAGACATTCCAGTCAAGCTGAGACCTTTGCAATTTACTGCTCGAGCCCCTTAGTTACTGTTGCTACGTCTGTCAAGCTTGCCAATCTAGAACTGCACACTTACTGTGTGTTCACACCGGCTGTGAATAAAATAATTTGCACGAGTGAATTACATATAAAGTCAATGTTAAGACGCGATTAGACGCATGTGCTTGCCCGGCGATGCATATGACGTGTTTGATGTGTCATATGCTAGAGTTGAAAAATCGGAACTTTAGCGGCGAATGACGCGAGTAATTTGTGTCAAAACAAAATATTCCAGAGTTCAAACTCGTGCAAATAAAGCGAGTAGATTATTTTATTCGCGCCCAGTGTGAACACAACATTTCAGGGATAACGGTGGCAGATTTACTACTCAAAATTCACACTAAGGCAGATGCTATTTGCACCCAAGTGTCGGAGCACAATGCGAGCTGTCAATCATGACATCACACCTTTTGTAGCATCACATCAAAACTAATTTAAATAAAAAACTACCTAAAATGACAAATCTCTGGGAAAAACTGATTTGACGTGTACTTAATTTTTTTTTAGTTTGGCCCATATCCCATCTGCTAACAATGAGGGGGCGGGGTTTGTGACCTATATTGCAGCCAGTCACCAGGGGGTGAGATGTTTTGGCTTCACTTTTGGGAAGACTAGACAATGGTCATGTAATATAGTTGTAAATCAGTCTCAATCCTAGTGTATGAGCTCCACAAAATACAAAATAACCTATGTACTCACTGTACTGTAGTCCCATTTGTCAAACCTGATTTTAGTTTACTTTAAATGGCTTTAGGTGGAACTAACTGTTCTAATTGTAGCCTAGTAGGTATAGAAATATGTTCCAAATTGTGTAGGAATCAGTGCACATTTGCAATCGCGTATAAACCCATTTTTGAAAGTTGGCAACATAATTTCTTTTGTGTTCAACAATATGTATGCAGTTTTTAAATAAACTTGAATTTTCTACTTTTCTATACAGGAGTAAGACTGCTGTTCTCACTGACAACAGAATCCGCACAATGAACGAGGTGGTGTCTGGAATTAGGATCATCAAGATGTACGCCTGGGAGAAACCCTTCGCTGCTCTGGTCTCTGAGGTCAGAAGGTAAAAACATGAAAGCATGATTGTCAGCAACGTTCTTCACAGTGAGGATATTTTTAAATCAAAGTTAGCGTTTAAAGAGGTACTGGCTCACAATTCAAATCTTATCGAGTAATGTTGTTTTTTTAGTTTAGTGTCTATAGAAGATGTTTGCACTGCCCTAGTGATTTCCTGCTACGATAGACCTCTAAATTCTACCTGCCTCCACACAGTTTTACTTGCTATTCCTAAATAAATGTACAGAAAACTCAATAAGATGAACGCCCACCCTTCCTCCATGGGAGTGACCGGAGCTCCTCGTTCACTCGCCGGCAAAAAGTCCAAAATCCGCCCGCTCGTGCTTGCGCTCTGCTTTGCCCCACTCACAGGCTCTTAGCTCCGCCAGACCTACCCACTCACACACCTACTCATGTACACACGCTAACAAACGCATGATATTGACTGCTGACCCCTCACTCCTCTTAACAGGCCGGTAGGGACCGCGAGTGATCAACAACTGCTTCGATTACGTAGCAAAAGGCGTCATATGCAAAGACTGAGTCCTTACCGCAGAGACCTGGGTTTGAATCCAACCTGTGGCCTGAGGTGTTTTACCAACACGCTATATCACTAAATCCAACTCTGTTGTGCGGGGCCAGGCGTGTATTCATGGTCAGAATGTTTGCAGGTGCATGATTAAGAAAACAGTCCGTGCACAGCTCTGCCGGGAGAGACAACCGAGTGACATTCAACTCTCAGTGCACTTTTCTAGTTACGTTTGGGGTCTTGCCATCAGCTCAGATGTCATTAGTTGTGGTAAATTGCTTAAATAATTTCATATCCCAGTTTGGACGCTGGGTTTTAAAACAGTTTGGCAGCATTTTGTCACACAGAAAAATAGGTCCAAATAGCAGATAAAAGAAACTTTAATCTTGATTAACTTTTATGTAATGTTTTTACAGCTTTAAAGTAAGGCTCAGACAGTGCAGTGCCTTTCCAAAATGGATTCAGCCACTACAGGCTGTATGAAACTATTATTAGTGTTAGTGGTGCTGTTTGGGCACGTGGCATTTTGTTTTATTGCAACACAGTGTTATAGATTCAGGTCATGCACAGGTGGCGTGTGCTGTTCTGTCTGCTGGATTGAAATGGAGTGTGGAAGCCACACCCAACCGGCACCGTGCCTGTCAGGTTTTGGGGCCCACCCACTGCTCTCATCTTTGATGTGTGACTAACACTGATTAGTGCTGAAGGAAGGTGACTACTACTTGAGGTAAAATATGTACATTTGGCTGATTTTTCACCATAAAACTTCCAAGGAGTTTATTCCAAGTGACAAAGAAAAGGCACATTTGAAGTCGGGGAAGCTGCTCTGTGGTGGTTTTAGTTCTGGTTGTTAGTTCATCTTCGTCGAATATTCAGCTTATGGCTGTGAGATTCCTCTGTTACCTTTACCGTTTGTGTGTTGCCATAGCAACCTACGCCATGTGGCTTTGCGTGCATGCGTGCGTGTCTGGGAGGGAGGGGTGATGCATGGGCTATATTTTATTTTATTTGTTTTTTTCTTTTAGATTTTAATTTATGTATTTTTGTTCTGCACCTGCACTTTGTATATTTGGGGATTTTCTTTTTTTGTATGTACTTTTTGTTAAAAAGTCTTGCTTAAAATGTATGCTTTAATTTTAATTTTAAAGAAAATTGGTAAAAAAAAAAAAAAGGCGTTGTATTTCCCCTGCCGCATATATGTTCAGTGAAGCTTGGACTTCCTGGTTGGTCCAATTGTCCGTGTTTTCTTCCATTTTTTCCCATTACGAGCTTCACGTCTGTTGTTTAACAACATGGCTAACATGTTTTTAAAAATGATAGTTGCCGGTGCTGTATTGGCTATGTACGACGAGTCATCGTACACTTATGTCGCTCACATTTCCTCTTGTGCTGGGAGAGTACCCACTCTGAAATAGGAGTTAAAAAATTTCCTCAAAACGGCATTCTAAGAACTATGATCGTTCCTAGTTCTTGCGGTATGGACACTATGCGGACACAAGAAAACTATGCTACACAACTATAAACTATGAAAAGTTCCTCCGGTCCGAAATCGCCTATAATATGAGCTTTGTGAACTGGTCTGGTTTTGGGCAGGATTAGGGCAAACTTTTTCCTGCTCTGGGGCTGAAAGCCTTAAAAAAAAAATCAAACACTCATTCCTCCATATCCCCTACCGCAGTTAGCTGAGGAGGTATTAAAATCCTCCTTTGCCAAATGCCTCATCCCTCTCATTTCTCTCCACTGTGTCATCCCTCACTGATGTGGTCTGGATCAATAGTTTAATTCTGAGTAGATTAATGGGCTTCTAATAGATTCAACCATTCACTGTCCTTCATTATTATGAGGAAATTTCAAGGGGTGCCGTCCATCCGTGAAGCTTTGAGTCAGTCTGTGATTGTTGGAACTCTCTGTGTCTTCTTAGGAAGGAGATCTCCAAGATCATGAAGAGCTCCTACCTACGAGGCCTCAACATGGCCTCCTTCTTCTGCGCCAGCAAGATCATCCTCCTCATCACCTTCACCCTCTATGTCCTCCTGGGAAATACCATCTCAGCCAGCCGCGTGTTCGTGACGGTGTCGCTGTACACTGCCGTGCGACTCACCGTCACACTCTTCTTCCCGAGTGCCATCGAGAAGCTGTTTGAGACCCGCGTCAGCATCCGCAGGATTCAGGTACGGGGCTTTTAATGTTTTGATTTCAGTTTTTAGAACTTGTGGTTTAGTTTTGGGATTTAAAACAATGGGTTTTATTTATCATTATTATTATTATTATTATTATTATTATTATTATTATTATTATTATTATTATTATGTTGTCTGTCCGCCCCATGATATCTCAGGAATGCCTCGAGGAAATTCCTCCAAATTTGGCACAAACATCCACTTGGACTCAAGGGTGACCTGATTAGATTTTTATAGTCAAAGTTCAAAAGTCTGGGTGCTGCGCCTAAGCCTTAAATTGACCGTATACCCTGGACATGACCTTCATATAAAGTGTTTAAAATAATTCTCCCATTTGATAGTCTTGGATGACTTTAACTTGATATACTAGTCTCAGTTAGCATGGTCTTGTCTTTGAGGTCTTGCCCAGTCTTGTTAAAAAAAAAAAAGAAGCAGATAAAAGGATACAGTGTTCTGGCTGCATCCAGTTGTTTTGCTGATGTCACGGTTCATGCTGCTCATCTTTTCATCACTTAATTCCAGCGCTGCTGCTCTCACATGGCATCAATTTAAAGTTCCAGCTCTGTAAATCCACTATCTCTCGTTTTTATTTTTGTCATAAAGATATGGTTAGCTTGAAATGCAATTTTAAACCTGCACTTATGAAACTTTCCCTAATGATTTACCTGACAACAAAGACTCCTCTTAAGGCATACTGCGATCACCTCTGCGTGCATGGGTTAGGGGTAATAACACTTGTGACGGCAATAGTGGAAGGGGTGTTACTGACATATGACTAAGGGGTTTTTGTATAACCTTTACAACTTGGCACTGACTCTATTCTGTTTTTTTATGGTCAAGGAGTTCTTGATGCTGGATGAGATCACAAAAATCCCCACTGCTCTGCCGCAGGAGGAGAAGAAGGACGCCTTAGTGGAGATCCAGGACCTGGTCTGCTACTGGGACAAGGTCAGATACCTTGTGCTCGCTGGTATACACACTAGGAATGCCCTGAGCCAGTTCACTAGATTAAGCAAATCCAGGAATTTTCTTTAACCTTTTACCATCCACTGTTTTGTGGAACACCAGCACTATGTAGAACTTCCACAGACTGCCAGTATGATGAAAAATGACATCGATATCTACATATAATGTATGTATTGATGCATAGACTCTGGTCATTGTCGTCATTAAAAAAACTGGCAAAATGCTGCATTCACGTGCTCCTCGTAGGGTCCCATTTCCCGAGTTGGGAAGTCGTCCTTCAGACTTCGGCGTGTTCATGAGCTTTAAGTCGTAATGTGGAAACAACATGAAAAACTACAAAGAAAATGTGTTGTATTTTATTGCTCAGAGTGTTAAAACAACATGTTGATCGTCACAAAGTGGCTTGCAGATTTTTGCTTGCATCTTAATGTGAAAAAAACCCTGTTTTTATCAAAAGGTGCAAGTGATGTTCCTAAACATCATTTAGTTTACATGTCAGGTGAGAAGCTGTGGTTTCCAGTTTCAAATATCTTGGTGTCATCTTAGACTCAACTCTCAGCTTCAAAAAACAAGTTAAGACATTTATTTGTTGAAACACACGTGACACCTGAAGCTGCTAAGATTTATTTACATGCTCTGATTTGTTTGCATATAACATACTGTATCACCACGTGGTCTCTGACTACTTATACAATATGAAATATAAAATATTAAAGCCTGTACAATCTGTATATAAACAAGCTCTCAAAGTCTATAAATATAGGGCAAATATATGGAATAGCGACTCTTAAAACCTGGCTAAAAAACAACCAGACCTGCCGTCATATGCAATCACTGCCTGCTTGCCCTGCCTGCTCTCGTTTGATTGGCTCTTCTGTAATTAATTGTGATTCTATGTTGTCATGATTGTGCCGCTTGTCTGCATGTCCTATGTCTTCTGAAATGTGATTCTATGTTATGATTGTGCCGACTGTCTGTATGTGCTATGTCTTCTGAAATGTGATTCTATGTTGTCATGATTGTGCCGATTGTCTGCATGTGCTATGTCTTCTGAAATGTGATTCTATGTTGTCATGATTGTGCCGATTGTCTGCATGTGCCATGTCTTCTGAAATGTGATTCTATGTTGTCATGCTTTAACTGATTGTACTGATTTTCTGCTACATTGTTTTGTATGAATTGTCTGCCTTTTACACTTCTTACTCTGCATGATGCTGCCTTACTCCTCTATGCTTTTTATCCTGTTCAGCTGTTCATGTTTTACTTTCTGCGGTTCTAACTTTATACTTTGTGTATTTTATTTATATTTTGTATGTTTTATTTGTTGTTTTAATGGCCAATTTAACACCAGGCCGAGGGACAACGGTGGAAAATTAGCCTTTTGGCTAACACTGGCATATTTACAGTTATGTTGATCAATGTGCATTGTCCCTAAGAATGAATGAATAAATTAATGAATAAATGAAATCACTGTTTCCAGTATTTGCATGACAATGAAGAGCAACGTCTGTCCCAGACTTGTTGCTGCACCAGTACATTTCCTAAACCACTAAAATATTGCTTTACCTGACTGGTTATCAGGGTTACTGCTAATAAATAACTTTTCTAACTAGTCTAGGTCACTCTATGTGGAAAACAGTTGAATTACATGTGAGTTAAAAAAATGATATGCAATACATTCATTCATAAAAAAGTTTCTTACCATCAACTCAACATTTACTTTTACCGCCATGTTTCTGTGTAATATGACGTGAACTCGCTGTGGAATTTTCCCAGTCGGGAACTCATTTTTCCAATTATTCTGACACCTCATGAATGCAGCATGTATGTTGGTCCAAATATTAAATGACCCTGATAAAACATAAAAGTAAAGCATGAAATCCTTCCTTTAAAACAAAATGTAAGTCCCAACATTTGTGTAGCTTGTCTATCAGTCACATCTCTATTGTCAATTTAGCATTTTTCACACTGTCTGTGTCTTTTTGAACTTCTCGTAATCTGTGACCATGGCAATTCTTGGCTGCTTGACATATGATTCTAGGTCTGCAATTATTTTCATTATCAATTAATCTGCTGATTTATTTTCTCGATTAGTCAATTAATCATTTGGTCTACAAAATGTCAGAAAATAGTTACACTTTTTTTTTTTTTTAAAAGGCCATCCCAGTGTCTCAAAGTCCAAGGTGATTTCTTCGAATATCTTGTTTTGTCCAAAACCCAAAGATATTAATATGATATAAAACAGACAAAAGCAGGAAATCTCCATATTTGAGAGGCTGAAAACAGAAAAAATGACTTTTAATTGTTAAAAGTAATTCGCTTTCACTGGTGGTATATCACGTTACAGGAGCTGTCAGAAAGTCACGTAGGTTAAACTAGGCTTCCTAAACACTAGGGCTAATTAAGTCGAAAAGACACACTTAAAAACCGACATGAATAAACTTGCTACTCTAGCAACAATAAAGCAACAAACAATAATGTAATCAAATATTATTTCCATTCTAAAAGAATGTATGTGCTGTTGTGATTACATAATTGTCTCATACTTGAATATACCCCTGCATTTTCAAACGTAAAGTTTTGTTTGTTTTATATTTGGCCCAATACAGTAATCTAGGTGCAAATGCACGGCAGAAACCTTTCAAATATGATATTCCCAGGAGGCAGGTGAAAAAGGGTCTGCATGTTTTTTAATGCTTTGCAATGGCAGCGCTGCATATTTATTCAATGGTATTTACACTGTTACAATCAGCAGCAGCACATCGAGGCGCTGAGCGTCTATTCTGAGCAGAGTGCTGCACGTTTGGCTTTTTTTTCCTGGGGTTTATGCATGTTCAACTTTGGTTAAACGTTGCACATGCACTGTCACTTCCGGCCAGTACATC